>JBAMYA010084523.1:0-22764 GCA_037176975.1 Arrhamphus sclerolepis | reverse complement strand
CACACACACACACACACACACACACACACATACATACATATATATATATATAATGAGTCCAATGCTTCTGTGGAGATTTTTCTGCCAATAATTATTTAGCTGATTTTAAAGATTTTTCTCAAGAAATTTGGAAATAAAAGGAAGGTTGGAAATAGGCCTGTTTGACATCTTTTTGAGTAGAGGTTTAATTACTGCAATGTTAAAACCTCCTGGTACATATCTGGTTATAGGGGATACATTGAGAAGATCCAGGATTACAAAACCTATCATGAGGAAAAATATATAAATAAAATAAAAATCTTAGAAGTACACTAAACATGAAGATGGCTTTGAGTGAGAAACAACTGAGGTTAATTCACAAATATCAATAGAAGAGAAGCAGTCTAAGAACCTACAGCTGATTCCAAGGTCTCTGTGCTGTCTGATGTGATCCTCATAGTTGGCAGGAGAATATGAATTTGGTCTCTAATATTTACTTTTTGTTAATAAAGAAGTTCATAAAGTCGTCAGCAGTGAAATGAGATGTAATGCATGACTCTATGGAGCTGTGACTCTGAGTCAGCCTGGCAACGGTGCTGAAGAGAAAGCTATGGTTATTCTGATTTTCTCTAATTAATGATAAATAATAAGCTTTCCTAGCTTTCCAAAGACCTCTTTTATACATTATCAAACTATCTTTACAAGCTGTTTGGGATTTGTTTAAATTTGTAGAGCTCCACTTCCTTTCCAGCTTTCTACTTTTCTGTTTCAGACTCCACATTTCTGCATTATACCTGGGAACAAACGTTCTAGGATTAACGACCTCCCTTTTCAGAGGAGCAACAGCATCCAAAGTTAAATGCAGGAACTCTGTAGAGCCATCTGCACGACTCTCAATGCATGAAGGACCCAGACCCTCAGAACTGTCCATCGCAGAATAAATAGGAGACAAGTGTCCAAGCAGAGCAGGAATTTTCTCCTTGAACTTAATGGCAGCACTGTCAGAAAGGTCTCTACTGTAACAGATCTTTTTATTACATCTGACATCAATATGACAGGTAAACTGGAACCAGATTAAAGAATGGTCAGATAGAACTGGGTTTGGGGGAAGATTGTTAAGTACTTGACTTCAGATCAGTTAGGACCAAGTCCAGCGTATGGTTACAGCTGTGAGTGGGTCCCTCCACATGTTGACTGAATCCAACTGAGTCAACTATGAAACTAGAGTTAAAGCGGTCACTCTCCACATCCACATGGATGTTGAAATCACCACCTATGATGACCATATCTGCCCAGAGAACTAGATCTGAAACGAAATCTGAGAAATCAGAAAGAAATGATGAATAAGGACCAGGAAGACAGTAAACAAAAGCCAGGATAATTAGTGCTGGTGACTTGGATCCTGGCAGATGTAGACTGAACAGCAGATTTTAAAATGAGGTATAAATATGTTTTGGCCTGGAGTTGAATGATAAACTAGGACTATAAACTCCACCCACTCCGCCCCCTCAGCCTGTGCTTCTAGAAATATGATAATAAGTATAAGTGGGTGGAGCCGATTCAGACAAGCAAAATGTTCTTTCTGTAAGACAGAGAAGGTCAAATTGGTGATCAGTGATCAAATAATTTACCAAAAGAGTTTTAGATGGAAAAGATCTAATGTTTAACAATCCACATTTGGCCACCTCGGTCAATTTACTGATTTTAATTGAAATTAAACTGCATCTTTTCCATAATTAGATTCATTCAGCGGATCTAAACCAAAAAACAAACCTGACTCACTGCTGTTCAGCAAGAATCAGCAACTACACATACCTGCTCCTGTTAAACATTGAAATCTAAAAAATTACAGGAAAATCAAATGTTAGAATGTTTTCAGAAATACTTTTGAAATACTAAAGACGCATTTAATTTGACGTCATACTTTGTTATCATTGCAACTGTGTTTTCACTGTCAAATGGCAGCACTGTTGACATTTGAACAGCGAGCTTCCTGCCGTCTCTGAAGGCTGGAGTTCACCTCTCAGTAGGGACGATTGCTGCCTTTAGATCAGACACATTTTGATTGGAAAGGCATTCAGACTGAGTGGAGCATTTCTGTGCGGTCCACAATGTTTTTCAGCTTGAAAATTATGCTGCTGGATGAAAGACTGTTTAAAGCAGTGAAGCCTTTTTTTTCTTTTCAAATATCAGCCTCAGTTTTAGGATACGTCATATGTCTGTGTCTTTCTGTCCCCGCTATAGGCCGGAAACCCGGAAGTGACTTAGGACTCTGGACCTGGTAATTTCTTGTAACAACTTTATGGCGCACACAACAATACAACTATCTCACGAAGCTACAGGAGACATCGTAGTAGAGGTGACAAAAAATAAATAAAAAAGAAGAAAAATGTAATGATGGAAGAGAAAATGAGAGTGACAGAGGGAATCAGAATCAGAAATACTTTATTAATCCCCGGGGGAGGGAATTCAAAAACAGATCAAACAAAAGTCAATGTCAGACAGTGTTTTAAAAGCATCTGGACCTCCATGCCAAGAAGGGAACTTTCTGAGCTAAATATAGCTAGGTTATAAATATAGCTAGGTTAAAAGTAAGTTAAAAAGTGACTAGTGCGGGAGGAGACAGACATCAAGTATTTCAGTGTGCGGATTACTTACTCAATATAGTGCCGTTGTTGTGTTGAAGGGGACTTCAGTGGAGATTATTCTGGAATAACAGCTGACGGTAATGGTGTCATGAAAGATTGTGACTATCTCTGCAATCCCCTGGGTATTATTTCTGTGCAGTTTGTCTTTGTTATCTTGGCTGGAAATGTTTCCAGTCATCATCGACATTATTACCCTGTTCTCTTTATGGCTCACTGGCTGAGCTGAACACTTTTTGGAATAATTTGTAACTGGAAATAAAAGTCTTAAAAGGAGATAAAGGATTAGAGGAGGAGAGAGCCGTTGCTCCTTCAAACTTGGCTGGATGTTTTCCAGAACAATCAAAGTCCTTATGTTGAACTTGGAATTAATTATTTTCTTTTCTTTTTTGTTGTTTTTTTTTTTTTCTGCTTAAAAGACGGTAAAGCATTACATTCTGAATTTAAATGCAGAGTGTGAAATCGGTTTGGTCCCTCAGTAGTGCAGTAAACATCCTGGGGCTGCAGACTAGAACAAATGAAAGACGTCTCTGACTGTCAGTGTTCAGCTGGAGAGGATTCTTCCTCATAACTGTCCACCATGTTGGCTGGCGCTTACGCTTCAGCTCCTCACCCTGCAGCCAACTCCTCATTCTGTATTTACGCACTGGTTCTCATATGTGAAGCACAACTGTGATGGACGACTTGTGACTCCCAGCCTCTTGTAATCATCACATCAGTATGTCGCTTCTGAGGCCCTGAGACTCGAAAGTAAAGAAGGGTCATCGCTTCAGATGCATCTTTAACATTTTGCAGTCCTGCTTTATTTATTTATTTAAGCAGGAAAGGAACGGAACATTAAAGCAATCGTAAAAATTGATCTGTGTAATCTGTGTTTTTGTGCATGTGTTCATGTGTACACATCTTTTTGAATGGAGGAATTGGACAATTACTAAAATCTCCTGTATTTCACCTCCACCGACTCACTGAACACTTAAGCTGAAGAAAGGTCAGCCTGGCACACTGGCCTTTTGTTGAGATCTGCCCGACTTGGTTCAATTCAATTAAAGCCAAGGGGAAAAGGTTACACCTATTGTGAAGCAAAAGAGGAAAGACAGTTTGGTTTTTTTTTTGTTGTTTTTTTTTCTCTCCTTAGTCCTTGGTTCTTGATGCATCTGCTTAACTTACTGTTATGAATGAAGCCTTAGCTTTTGCACTTTTTTGTTTTTAGTCAAACCCAATAATGAAATATTGTAACATGACTAACTATGTCATTTATATCTTCCTTTTTTGAATAATATGGATTGAAATTGTGTGTGATGATTAATAGTTGCAAAACAAAGCATTTCAAAGTTTCCAAAAATCACCCACTTTTTTTACTCCCTTTCTCCAGCGTGTGTGTTAACGCTGCTGCTTCTTTCATACAGAATCTGTTTAAGTCATATATGCAAATGTGTTGTTCAGTGGTTAACATAAAGGTAACTACTTAACACTGAGGTTTTCAAGTTTAATTTTTTTTTTAAAAAACAAAACAAAAACAAAACTTTGTTCTGGGAAAGTTGTACGTAACTTCTATAGCTCACACTCTAAAGCATAATACCTATAATCCTCTAAAAACAAGTGTTTGATGTCGCAGCTTTGAAAAAAAAACAACAAAACAACAAGATGTCAAAGACTGAAAACTTGTAATCCTGACCAGTCTTTGATGTTATAAAGTCAGATGTTCGCTTTTCTTCTCCCCTCTCAAACAGCATTCGCAAACATTTTCCGTCCACTGTGGGTGTCAGGAGAAGGAAATCAGCCTGATTCACTTCACCTCAAGGCCACAGAAAAGATAAAAGGATACAAAAAATAGCAACTTGTGGGCTGTTGTAGCACTGCTGTAATAGGTTTGATCTTGACCAGGGTCCCTTTGTATCTACATTTCCTCTCACTCAATTCCCCCACCATCACCCCGCCACCCCCTCGCACTTTGAGAAGTCTAATAAAGCCAAAATGCCATAAAAGTAATTTCCAAAAGAGCACTCCTGCAAAAATGGTTTTGACCGTCTGGGATGTCACCCCTCACTAGATCACTGCTTCAGAAATGCAGCGTACACGAGCTGCAGCCGAAGGTGGCCATCGGTGTTATGTCAAAGAGACTATTCACAAGAAAAGGAATACCTGGAAATAAATAAATGTTGTGTCCTTTTTTAAATCACTTTCTGAAGCATATTGCAGCATGCATGTGCAAACAAAAAAGCAGAATACAAGTTAAACGCAACATGTATCTGTACTTTTCAAATAGGATTGTGAAACTTTGAAAAAAAGATGTGCCTTACCTCCTGTAATACCATAAAGTCCAAAGCATGAATTTATGTTATCAGCAGTTCCTTTGAGACCCCTTTTTCATTAACATGATGGCAACGACCTTTGTCTGACGGACTAAATACTGTCATTTCAAGATTGCTAAAGCAGTGGTACAGTGAAAAAGGAGATTGTATTAAGTCATTGTCAGCAGCTTATCCAGCTCACTGCATGTGAATATATATTCAAAACCACAGCAAAGTCATTGTCTGAGAGAAAGTTACAAAGTATAAAATCAATGTGCTGGTTATCATACACTGGCTTTCAATCTGTTTTATTCTTTACTATGTGATAGTTGGCAGAATTCCAACACTTAAAGGTTTAATATGTAATATTTCACACCTTCATACAGCAATATTTCCTAATATTATGTTTTAACCATGTCCTTACCAAACAGCGCAGTTTCTGTTTTTCTGTATGTCTAACCGTACGTGCTCACATTTTTGCCACAGCTGGTCAGGCCACCCATGAAAGTCCATTCTGGGCAACAGGACTATTGAGGCGTTGCGGTTAGTTGATTAGTGTCCTCCCTTCTCTGTGCTTTATGTCTGCGTGCCTGCTCTCACATGTACAGGTTCTCTTGGCAGAATAGAGACTTTCACATAAAATCTGCTGATGCAACACCTTCCTGCAGCTTTGTGTGAAAGTGTGTGGAGGTCTGGACATGTTTAATGGTGCTTCCGAACATAAACACAGTGAAGCAATGATTTAAAAAAAAAAAAAAAAGAGGATTATTTCTCTTATTTACTACTTTGTTCTCTCCCAGTTTACTTTCTTTTTTTTTTTTTTGCCATTGTTAGGCTTTGCCATGTGCTCGGGGGTCATGATCTGGGTTTCTCAGAAGTGCCTGGAGAGGACTTTGTCCTAAATAGACGCTATATAAACAAAATTGAATTGGACTGAATTGAACATCAGTGCTGAGAGGGGCTATGTTTGACATCATCACAGGCTTAATGTATGGTCTTAAGAGTTATCAGCTGCTATTTGTTGTGTTAAAAATAAAAAAAATAAAAAACCCACACAGCCTTCCCATATGCTTTCATAATGTGGGTCAAAGGACCACCATCATGTTTACTTAGCCACATTTATTTTCTATTTAACTTCCAATTGAAGCCAAAATTTGTTTTGTTTTGTTTTTTCTAATACCAGTAGTTGCTGTTACAGAATCCTCTGAATGGAAATGTGTACAGAGAAGAGGAAGAAAAAAAAAAATAGCTTTAATCCGTTTTGGATCCCAGGTATGTTGAGCGCATTTCTGTTCTTGGCAAATAATCTAAAAACAATACAGATGGACAATGAAAACCAGTGGAGCTGCAATGCATGCTATATTTATTCAAGCTCTAGTTTTGTCTCATTGCAAATAAAAGCCCTCAAAAAAACAAACAGTGACTATAGCTAATGGAAAAGAGGAGCCCGCAGGTTGCACAACATTGCAGGTTTGTATAGAATGCTGATCCTCGCTGATTCTTTCATTTAAAAACAAAACAGTTGCCTTTGAAATGCATTTGTAATTTTAAAATAATAAATAATGCCAAAATAGGTACAAAAATAACTCCTTCGCCACATATTGAAGAAGCATCTGTCAGTGGTGACAATGAGACAGCGTGAATCATAAAAATATTAATGGTGTTTCCCAGAAACAGGCATTTCAGCCTCAGAGGCATTTAGAAAAATAATGCGACTAAAAAATATGTTTGTCCACAGACACAAATTTCACTCTTGTTAGAAGCTAAGCATCCGCAGTCATTAAATAGATGGGTCCCTTTGCTACGGGCCATTCAGCCCCTGTTCAACCAGAGAAAGAAGTAAGAGCTTGCTTTATACTACAGACAGTAAGTAAGACTCATATCTGGTGCGTGTTGGATTAGCCTTTTATCAGTGCTCCTGTTCACAGCCTTTACAGGCAGAATGGATTGCCCCACTGCGTGTTGAGAGCTAGTTGTTGCCTCAAATGGAGAAGATTAGGTATGTCATGTCTTTTTTCACAAGTGGACCAATAAGTGGGCATCACAACAGAAAGTATGTCTCCTTATTGTGGTGCAGCTGAGCTGAAAGATAAAATCATCAATATGTAAGTCTACTTTTGAACTTGTTGTGAGGAGATTAAAAATGGGCAAGTGACCAAAATAAGTTTTTCTTGAGGGAGGATTAGGATGTGGAGCTCAAGCAGAAGGAAGGGACTCCGATTTTTCCGCATTGAAGCGAGCCTGATGGTTTGGGTTTGTGTTCACGATGCTTTCCGGATGAGAGCTGTTTCCACCACGTTCTACTAGGAGATCCAGGCGCAGATCTAGGAGTCACTGGAAAGGATGGAGGAAGTGGTTGGAGGGAGAGACTTGATAGAGAACTCTGTAAGAGAAGATGAATTGATGAATGAATCTTTTTTCATTCTGTTTTATAGGAAATTAACATGTGGATCTACCCTAACCCCCCGTATTTTATGATTCAGTCATTGGCATAGTGAAAAGTAAAATACTGCAACCTACCTCTGTGTTTGTGCACTCTTTGGAGCCAATGAAAGGCACTAGAAACTTGCTGACTTCAACTGAAGCTAATTTAAAGTAATGCAAAAAGCACGTAACCTTGAGTCTGTTTGTGTAACAGGGAAAGTTCATTAACTGTTATTCACACCGTGATTCACTTGTTGATCCCCACAATGTCTTCAGAAAATAGTAAAACATCCCAGTGAAGTAACTGAACATAGGAATCTGTGTGAATATTCAAAGGTGCTCCACATTCTTCACTCTCTTCATGGAGAGCAAAACAAGTCAAAGTGTTACGCAATCAAAGCAAGCCTCTTATTGAAACTCATTTTCGAGAAATGACAGTGTGCCAACTCCAGTGTGCTGAGCTGTAACCAAAGAGAGGCAGTACTTTGTTTCTCACATTATAAACATGAAGTAGTATGCACCAACAGCAGGTTATAGACAAAAAAAAAAGAAGTGTAGTCACTACCCAAACCCCATTGATCAAAGTTTCGTCTGTTGGCAGGACCTTGGGTGTCGTTATCTCCCAGTTGGCCCTGGACCGCTCAGAAGTACATAACTAATGCTGCTTTCCACATAAAAATATGCCTCTGTGCCTCCTACTTTTGCTCACTTTTTTCTTTTTTTTTAAATTCAAACCAGCAAGATCTTATCAGTGATATTTTATTCATTTCTATTTTATTTAGTTATATAGTTTTCATAGGTAACAAACAGTAGACATAACTTGTAATGAACGCAGGACAGTGCTCATTTAAAAAGAGTGTTCAGTAACTTTTTGCCTTGCTTACATGATCAAACAGTGCACTTTATGGGTTGTCAAGAACAAACCGTGATGAGACATTTTAAACACTGAGTCTAAGGTGAATATAATTTTATATATGTTAAATAAAATACATATTTCTGAGAGACTGGGACATTTATATTCTTTGTATGCACAAACCTGCTCTGAGTGAATACCCCCACTCGTGTTTTTTCCACATTAGGAGTCAGACTTGGGAACGAGCAGGAATACAGCCCATCTGTCTCTCTGTAACGCGAGTCCTGCAGAGCTCTCTGCAAATTATCAGCCACCACACAGAGTCAGATCCTTTTAATTGTATCATATCCATTGGCTACAAGGTCACAGTAGCTGCTCCATCATGCAAATGACACAGACGACAAATGGAAAAAGGCTGTGAGGATTTGAATAGGTGCTGCACATTAGCTTTTTTTTTTACTGCTAAAACACTAAACCCCATTTTCTGAATAAGCATACTGGTGGCCTGAACCCTTTTTGTCTCGGTCAAAATTTGAACCGATAACAACTTTCACTCGGTTACCAAAGATGCAGATAAACCCAAATCAGAAAAAGCTAACAATATGAAAACTAATGAAGACTAAATAAATAAATTAGTAAAAAAGAAAGAAAGAAAATAAATAATAATAACACTGACATCAACTTTTATTTCTTTGCAGACACTATGAGCCTATTTTTCTTTTTTTTTTAATCCTCTTTCATAAGTTTTTGCATTTCAGGCCTGAAACGCATTCAGCTGATACGGGGATATTTAGTACTGGTAAGAAGGTGAAGAAGAAAAAAGTTGTTATGTCAGCTGGTCAGACGGGTGATGTGAATAGGTGTTTGTGATAATGTCCATGAAAGGTTGCATTTTTGAATCAAAGAATTTCAGCCTTGTGAAATACATAACTGGAATGTTTAAAAACAATGAAATTATTGTAAGGATTTGCATAGCTCTCCTCCTACAGGGCACTATAATTATTAAAGGAAATTTAAGGAATTTTGTGCAAAGGACAAGAATGCATGTCTAAACTTGAAAAGAGCGATCTCCAGTCTCTCAGATGGCACCTCACCCAGAGCTCATATAACAAGTGATTGCTTTGTCAAACACTACAGTACAGGTTAAGACTTTACTGTGCAAAAATGTCATGCATCAACCTATGTTGTTGTCCTTCATAAAGCTTACGTAACCTCATGTTCATGCTTAAATCTGTTATGCTGCATTAGTTCAGAGGTCATTTCCATCATCTTCAGCCTGCTGTACAGATCAAATGTATGATCCCCTTGCATGCAATGGAATTAAAGTTCACTAAATCTAAGTCTTGTTTAGATAAAACTAGTACCAAAGCTATTGGTGAAATAGAATGAATAGCTCTTATTTGGAAGAAATTAATGCCATGTACTGAAAGTCAAAAAGTACCATCCAGACTGTTGTCAGCAACAAGTCCACAAACCAGGCTTGCTCTGCTGTGGGGGTGTATCAGTGTCTTTGGCACAGGTCATTTATATTTTTGTGATGACAGCATTGAGGCAGAAAATTACATTGAGATTTTAGAGCAATATGCTGACTTCAAAAAGACGTCTGTCCCAGAAATGTCCACTCATTGTTCAACAAGGCAGTGTAAAACCACATTCTGCACACAGTACAAAGGCAGGCAGAGGAATGAATGTATTTGCTTGGCCTCCCTGACCTGTCCCCAAAACCACAATGTCCGAAGAATTTTGAAACAAAAAGATGTGACGATGATGACCTCATGCTGTTGCACACCACTTGAGTCATCTTAGCTTTGCTTGGATGAATGCACGTTTTAGATACTTGGAGAAGGAATGGCAAATATTTTGGAATCTGTTGTAGGCTCAAAAATGGATGCATGTACATGTATTAAAAATGGTTTCATACTTCAAAGAAATATGTCAAAGTAAATTTGAAAAACACTTTTTTGTCCCCTGCCTTCTGTTTTGTCATATTGTCCCAGCTTGTTCTGGTGCTGTACATTTTTTCTGCAAACTATTAAACATTCTTAGTCAAGTTAAATGCAACTGAAGCTCAAGTGTTGCAGATTACACTCAAGTCAAAATTATTCATACTTCTTGCCAATGATGCAATGAAAATAACAGTTTCAGAGTGCACAGACTACCAAAGCTGGAAGCTGAAGATGGATAGAAATAATCTGAGTGGCAGAGGAGGAGGGTGTGCAGGAGGTGATATACAAGGAAGAGGAAGGGACGAGGCAGAGCAGGAACAGTAAATTCAGATGCAATCAGAGCAACTGTTATTGACCATCTTGTAGTTCATGGCATGAGATCAGGGAAGCGAGACAAAGTCTACAAGGCAACCTCAGCAGATTCTCCGTGACCATAACAAACAGAAGACGCGGAGAGGAGAACAGTTATTAGTTTACAGCATTTGGCCTTTGCATCTGTTCTATTACAGATGTCTAAGTACATCTGTAATAGAACAGATACAAACTTCATGGGACTATTGTTAATGTGTTTTTTTGTCTTTTAGTAAGGATGGAAGAAGTTTATGTTTTCAATTCAATTCCATCTGATTCAGCAATACCTATTAAAACTGAATATTTCAGTAATTGTCATCCAGTCATTGTGGAAGGTTCCAGCTGTGTACAGGAAGGATTTCCTGCAGTGGATCTGAAGAATCCTCTGAATGAAGATGGCTTCATGGGAGAAGCTCTTACAAGTGGTATTTTTTTCTTTTCTTTTCTTTTTTTTTTTTTTTTAAGCGCTACATTTAGTTTTCTTTCATTGCTAGGGATTTAATCTTTTTACAGCAACATTTTTTTTGTCTTGCTTGATCAATATTTGGTGTAACATCCATAATCAGAGATTTTTCTCATCTAAAATCAAATGATTTATGATTAAGGTTTTTGAGAAAAGGCAGTCAGGTTTCAAGTATTGTTTTGAGCAACTTAGAAAGTTTGAATAATGCTGTGAAAGTAATGGAGGGGTAGGTAGTAACTGCTTTGATAGTCATGTTTGTATAAAAACTCATTTATCACTGAAAAAGATCAATTGCTCACTGAATATGTCTCCTCTTTTTACTTTTTTGTACTTAACAGTAATACATTGCAACATGATCTTCAGATTATTGAAGTACTTCTGAGTTTAAATGTAATTCTTTCAGTTTTTAACAGTACATATTAGGTTTATGTAGACTCACTGGGAGACGTTAGACATATAAACTATGTATGGGTCATAAACGGAGAAACTGGTAATGTAAACCAAAAAGAAACAAACAAACAAAAAAAACCACCTGCCCTCTAACTGCTAAACCATGATATTGCACAAATCATAATAACAGGTAATTATAACTTTAATAAATTTGGAATATAAAATGTTTATGAATATAATATTATTAACATAATAATGAACATCTATAAAATTTGATGTAGAGTCACTGTGTGTTCATTGAGATATCAGTGCCTTATGGGAAGAAACTGTTCAAAAGTCAGCCTGTGTGCATTTTTAACGTCCTGCATCGCCTGCTTGAAGGGCAGCAGGTGATAAGAGCCCTTTAAGACGGACTTTGCTCCAGGCGAGTAGCATGTATCAGCAGCTGGGAGCCGTATCCTTCTGGTTGGCCACTGACCAGCCCACTTACCACGCTTTGATTCAATTCAGTTCAATTCAATTTATTTATATAGCTCCTATTTATGACAAGTCATCTCTAGGCGCTTTAGAAACCCAGATCTTGACCCCTGAGCCCATGGCAACGCCATCAGTGGCAAGAAAAAACTCCCTCTTGGGAAAAAACCTTGAGCAGAACCCGGCTCTTAGCGGGACCCTCCTGCTAAGGCATATGTATGTATATGTATATGTATGGAATGTAATAAGTTTATATATAAGTATAAATACGTGGAGGTCCGTGGATTGGAATGCAGGAAGGCCACGCCAGCAAGCATCCCACAGCAGCATCCAATCAACAGGTGCAGTTGAATGACATGAGTTAGTTAGTGTTAGTTTATGTGTTAAAATGTTTTCTATAAGTAGTAGAAGGACACAAGCAGCTTTTTACACATTTTGGTTCTTCTGTGCTGTCTTCACAACAGCAGTGATGCTGTTTGACCAGGACAGGTTTTCAGATATTCGGGCCCCCATAGAATTTAAAACTGCACATTATTTCCACACAATCTCCATTTATGAAGAAGACAGAATGGTGAGCGCCGCACTTTCTGAAGCCCAGGATCAGTTGACTCGTTTTCTTTTTGTGTTCAGTGTTCAGCTTGTTTGCAGGATCAGTGTCTGGACCTCATCTTGGTAGGCAGACTAGTCTCTTGTGAATAGGAAAACCACTGTAGTATTGTCATGCTTTTATAATTCCATTCAATTCAATTTATTTATATAGCACCTATTTACAACAAGCTATCTCTAGGCGCTTTAGAAACCCACAGCATGACCCCCAAGTCCATGGCAACAGCTGGAGTTTGAATTTTCTGCCCGAGCTCGGCTCAGTACCTGACCCAAACAAGCCGGTCGGGCTGTAATTTCCCACCACTTCCGTTGGGTTGGGCTTCATATACTGGCATTTTTATTTTGTATAAAGTCATGGCATAATGATCACAACATAGTAAAGTAACAAATCATGACGTGATTGTAAAGAAAGTTGCACAAGAAAAGAATAATAAGCAACACTGACCTGTGCAACGTGAGTTCTTCCGCTGATCCGCTATTGATCCGAGGAAACCTGCTCCATGTTACGTCATATAGACCCACTGCTTTTGCTTCTTAATAATTGTAATACTGAATAGAAACCTAACCAGCTTTACAGGAACAGAGTTGCTCCTTTATTTTATGGTCGTCTGTCTCGGTCACCAGGTGATGTGGTTCACCCTTGTTCTGTAAACTTTAGCTTCTAATTTTAGCCGTATTTTATCATTATTTTGTTGTAGAGTGAGCAAGACATCTTGAATATATCCATCAAATGTGTGTTGCAAGCCCTTCTGACTGCTCCTATCTGAAATATTTACCTTATTCCTCCGAGATTCGGCCAGTATTTCTCCTGGGAGTGCAGTGTGAGACAGTGAGATCACCACACAGGTCTGGTTGGCTGTCGGACCGAGTAACAGTAACCAAGGGGGGCGGGGCTTGGCAATAGGTTTTAACGGTGCACTTGTTAAAAAAATGTTGGGTTTAAATCGGGCTTGGGCCGGGTCGGGTTCCGATAGAATGTGCATGAGCTCGGGCCAGATTTCTTGGGCCCGATCTAAACTCTAGCAACAGCATCAGTTTTATAGGGCCTGAGGTGTGGGTAGGTGTACAACCATGAGCAGAAAGAGCAGAGTAATGTGCTCTCTCTGCAGAGCCCATCCTGAAGGTGAGGTTCGAGGACAAGTGGCCCGGCCCTAATCGACTTGGAGCAGTTTGTAAGAAAATTCAACATCTGGATACAGAACAGTTTCATGATGAGCACGTCCAGTATAATCATACTGAAGGCTGAACCACAGCCAGTGAAAAACATCCAGACATAAGTTATGGAATGGAGAGAGAAATAGACCTGTTTTCCCTGAATGCAAATTAGCAAAGAAGGCGCAGGACAGCTGGATTTAAAGTGCCTCAGCATTAGTTTCTCAAGGCCCTTGGTGACAATTAGACTGAGGGCGCCTATAATCATTTAGACCGTCTCCAGCATCGTGGCTGATTTAAAGCAGGCTGGGGTGATGGCATGTGCAAAGGACAGATTAAAGATGTTAGTGAAAAGCCCAGCAAGTTCATAGGCACAGGCCCTGAGTCCCTTTCCAGGTGCTCCATCACTGCAAGCCTGTTTTAAACAGCTGTCTCAGCTCAGTAACCAGGCCATGTTAGGGGAGAAGAAAAGCACATTTATGCAGAAATTTCAGCACCCACAGCTGATTAAGAACATTGATTTTTCAGAGCCTGCATTAACCTTTGGACAGAAAGCTCATACTTACCAAATTGGATTAAACTAATTGACCTACATGTGGAAGTCACAACTACTCTAGCCAGATTCCCATTTTGTTAAACTACTGTAGACAGTAGAGTTTAGAGGAGATTAGTGAAGAAGTGATTGAAGTTTGTTGAAACAGAAAACAGCTGGCAGAAGACTGCTGCCTAAAAAAAACTAAAGAATATGTATGTCATATATTATTTGGTACAAACATTTTTTTTGGTCTGTTTATTGGCACTGCATTGTTCTTTTCTCTGCTTGTGCACGTGTATAATTGCTTTTCTATTGAATGTTGGAGCCAACTCAGGCAGACATTTACGTCTCTGAGGGAATTTGGGGGTGAGAAAACCAAAGTATACCATTAGGAATAGTTGCTGCTGTTGCAACACATATGTAATAATTACTTTATGATGCGATTTGTTGTTTTTTTCATACTTTTTTTTTCTTTAGTTAAAGAAAAAATAAATCTTTAAATACTGGATAAATGAATATGTGGTCTTGAGTATGATGTTGTGTAAAAGCAAAGTGCCAGCATGTTATCCTCGTCTTTGACTATGAGCTGTCAGAGTTGTTTCAGGAAGACTGGAATATCAGACTGAATCCATAAGTCGCACTTACACGCTCTGCATGTCTTCTTGCTTCACTGCTGTCAGAGTTTCATCAAGATGTACTTCTTGCTTCAATCAGCTTGTGCAATGAATGAGCCACAGTGATACGCTTTCTAAAAACCATTTATCAATATCTGAAACAGATTAAGAACTCCTGTCAGCTAAGAGTAGGAAACTAAGGCTACAACTCATTCACACACTTTTGGCCCCTTAGTACCAACAGAGCAGAACTTAAAACGAATCAGGTTCAGTTGGTAGCAGCCTAACAGAGTCTTCTGGCTGTCCAGTTCCATATCTTTATGACCAGTGAGTGTTATCTCCAGCAGAAATCATCTCAAACTGGTTTCTTGAAGATGATTAGTTCACTGTACTGGTCCAACTCAGCACTAGTAAGGTGTATGTAATACACTGACCAGTGAGTGTAAAGTACATCATAACTCTTTTTTTCTCTTTTTTTTTTTTTGGAAAAGGTAAAAACCAAACATAAAAACTTTTTCTTTTAATTTAGAATGTTTTTTTTGTTTTTTTTTCCTTTTAACATAGTTTTGAAGATTAAAATGTGCATCAGTGTAAAAACGTTAATGGAAACTAAATAACAGCACTAAAGATATAATTGTAAATAGGTAAGTGTCCTCATAATTCCATAAATATGGGTAGTTAAAGCCTTGTTAAAGCCTTGTTTTTTGGTTTTGTTAAAATCTACTTAAATAGCACTACTTTTGTTTTGGAAGCGTTTTTTCATGTGTTCCTTGCAGAGGCATTTATATCACTCTGAGAACATGACACTCAGATGGTGTAGAATATTCACCCTGTGAGGAGTCTTGAGGACCTCACCAGGGTGAGTCCTCTACCCCTGCAGCTTTATCAAATTCAGCTTCATCCAACATAAAAATGCAGCATGATCTTTGAACAGGATTTGCAGAGTCTGATGGATGAGAGAAACTCCCAGTGGTGTATGGCAGCGGTTAAGCTCACAAACCGAGCAGAGAGGGGACAGAGGAGCCTACATGTGATGTGAGGAAACAATGAATGAGAATTAGCTCAAGAAGTAGTCAGACAGATGGATTAAAAGATGAAATATGGAACTGCAGAAAAGAAAATTAGACATGATTAAGACATCACAGGATGAAGCATTGCAGATCAGTGCACTGTGGAACGGAAAGGTGTGAATAATAAAGTCAGACTGTTGAAATAATAAAAGAATCAGGGAATTACTTGTTAACCGTAGCGCAGTTAATATTTCGAAAGCCACAGGGTCTAATAAAAGTTCACTAATTTCCAGCTAGAGTGTTAACACTTGAGGTGAACGTAATGCCTGTGCTTTCACACATCTTTTTATCCATTAAAGCCCTCCAGTTTTTGGCTTGAATGAATGAATGGTGTATTTTTGGTCTTTTTGCATTACATCAAATCAACATTGATTTGTGTGGTTTTACAAAGAAATGTAAAAACAAAAAAACAAACAAAATCGTCACAAGTACACATAATCAACAAACTCACACAAAATCAGAATTCTTTGACCAAAAAATGGAATAGGCTGAAGCACAATGCGTGTCCTTTGCCCATCCTATAAGATTATGTGTGTATATATACTGTATGTGTGTATATTGTATGTGTATATGTATATATATAGATATAGAGAGATAGATAGACAGCTTCCAAGAGATGACATTAGTTTGTGCAGAACTTTTAACAAATCACTCAACAAAGGGAACTGGGCAAGCTGTTACATCAACCAAAGCACAACATGTAGATTCAACACAATTGTTTTAAGTTTATATTATGAGCATGATTATATTAAGTAGGACTGAAGTAATATTGAGTCAATGAAGCTGAGGTAAGAAGTTCGCTTAGCCCTGAAAATTAAAGTTATCACAAGATTTCACAGCACTACAGTGGAAGGAGGAATAATACAAAACTGAAATTTAACCTCCCAAAATATTTAAATGCTGGTGCTAAAGGGTTTGCAGCAGAAAAGTGCAACATAGCCATAACAGTGCTAATAGCTGTTAGCCACCAGCTAATGCTACAGGCAAGGACACAGAATCATTTCTGCAGCACTGAAGGTCCATTTGTCCAGTCTGAGTGAATGGAGTTGAAGGGCCTGACTCAGAGAGGTGACCAAGGGCCCCATGGCCACTCTGACAGAGTTTCAGTGTTGCTCTGTGAAGAAAGGAGAACTTTCCAGAAGGTCAACCTGTCCTGCAGAAATGGTTATCCTCTTTCCATGGAGAACATTTGAAGCTGCCTGGAAAAATTACATTGGGACTTTTTGGGCACAAACTATCCAACAAAGTGCAGGTCCTGAAAACATTACTTTGTGGTGAGTAAATCCAGTGCAACAAGAGTTTAGCTGCCATGTGTCTTTTGGAGTTCCTGATTTAATTGCACTTCATTTTTGTTATTTGGCTGCTTACCTTACCTGAGGAATAGTCACTTTTTTTCCTAAGAATATTTATGCTCAGCGTTTAAGAGCACTTATATTTTTATTTTATTACTTTGTGGCACTTTAATTTGATTTATTATTTGTTTTGTGATAATGCCCTTATATAATGGAATGTTCTGGAAAAACATTAGCTTTTGTTGATGTTTTTAAGCAGGACACAAGAACTACCACTTTTGGTTGGGATTCTTCCCTTGGCTTCATGCTGGCAGTGGACTTTAGAAACAAGTATGGTTTAACTCAGAACGTATACCTCTAGTGAACAAGGAAAATCAGTATTTCCATGTGATTAATTGGTTTTCTTCCAACGTTAAGTAATTTGGTCAGTCAAGATTGATTAGTTTAATAATGTTGGAAAAACTACTTCTAAAAGAGTTAAACTAACACTATTAAACTAAGTTGGACCAACTGTTTTCAGATTAGTAGAACCAGCACTATCAACCTGAGTTGGACCAACCCAAGTAAATCAAGTTTGATTGAATTGCATAAGGTTGAAAGAAAACCATTTCATCACGGTCATCCAACAAGTCATTTTTTTGAGTGTATTTTCACTTGTTTTGAAACATGATTATTTCAACATCCCTGAAAGGACAGCTATGTGTACTTCATATCTACAAATGTACTTTGGGAGGGTGTTGTTTGTATTTTGTGTTTTGTTTTTTTTAAACAGTGTTGGCACAGCGTCAGCAATATGAGTAGCACATTTGCAGAGCAGCAGCCATCCACCATCTGTGTCTCCCCCCATTCACCCCTCTCCACGACGCACAGCCCGTGGCATGCACAGAGCCATGATTTTTCCTGGGATACAGCTCATAGTTCACAGCTGCAACACACGTGTGTCATGGGGAAAAACAAATGGGAAGGTGGAGTCCATCAGCATCTTGTCACATTACTTTGAATGATACATTCGCAAAAAAAAGTGATTTCTGTCAACCCAGTTGCTAATATCCTGAAGCAAAGACTTCCCTCAGTTAAAGACTAAGGATTTGGAATAGAAGTGGATGGGTACAGAAGAGGTGGAGAGGCAATGGTGTATTCACAAATCCCAGAATGCTAAAAAAATAAATAAATAAAATAAAAACAAGGCAAATACGTAGAGTTATATCTGAGCTATTTTAAAGCCTACAAGAGTTATTTTTATTAGAAAAATATCTAATTATTTACCAATAGTAGGTTTTTAGGTCTTCAGTCAATGTTTAGAGAAAGACTTTAATATTTAGTCACTGAATCATTCTGAGTTTGAAAAGTAGATATTCAGTCAATATAGAGATCTAAGCTAAATCATAAAGAATAACCTGTTATTTAGGTTAAAAAAGATGCCAAAGGATCTTGTAAAACCACTTTAATGTCCTTCAGGTACTTTTAGGGATCAGTAGACTGTGGCAGATACTTTATCCCAGTATCTGCCGCTGTTCAGCCCTAAGCCATCTAATCCATACAGTTCATTGCATAACTCTGATGAAGTCAGACAAATTATTGACAATCATCATGATCAAATGGACTCACTAAGCGTCAGTACAAGAGTTTGTCTTATAATCCTCTGCACTGAGCGTAGATGCACTATCCAGATTAATTTGTCGAGTAAGATCAGGCATTAGCTTCTGATCCTTTATTATTATGAGAGAAACAAACAAACAAAAAAAATTGACTAGAATTAAAAATGAATATAAATTAGACTAAGATAGCTGTATTCTGATGTATTGTATTGCTGCATTCATGGCATTTAGTAATAGATGTATGCACAAGTCTGTGCACACCATTCATATATATATATAGATAGATAGATAGATAGATAGATAGATATAGATTTATATGTATATACACACAAGGTAAACAGTGAGCCCTTGCGGCAAACAGACAGTTCTATGTTTATATTAGTCGCAGTTCACGAAACCCTTCCTGAAGAAGTTCAGAGTGGATCATTACATGTTTAAATATTTAGATACCCATCTTCAGGCGGATGAGGTGTGAACAACCTTTGCCAAGGACAATAAGACGACGCCATACCATCACAGTCTGGCTTTTGCTTATGCTGTTATGCTTCTAACATTTGTTCCAGTTACATGGTTGCCGGTTTTTCTGAAAAGATCTTGAATACTGATTTTTTGACCGCAACATTCATTTCGACTGCGTCTTGGTCCATCCAGTGATCCCAAGAGATGCTACCTCTGGACATATTTAGCAGAAGACAAGGCGTCACTGTAGCAAAGTTTTCAGAAGCTAAGATTTTCCAGTAATTCTTTGCTTATTCTCTCTAATAGCATGTTTCGGGCAGCATGTTGCAGTAGTTCTAATTAGAATTAGTAGAGGTGGGTGAATGTTTTTTTAAGACAAAGATATAAAGTAGTAAGATGTTGGGGGTCCAGGCCACCAGGTAGCTCAGGGATGAAAGCAGGTGCATATACAGAGGCTACCATACTCGTGCAGGAGTTGCAGTTTTGATTCCCGGCCTGCAACCTTTTGCTGGGTGTCTCTTCTCTCGCTCTGCCCTGGTTTTCTGTCTGCTTACTGCCATAAAGGCACTAGAGCCAAGAAAACCTTAAAAAAAAAAAAAAAAAAAAAATGATGTTTGGGGTCCAACTTTTCAAATTGGATCCATGGCCAGGATCCACAGCAGATATTTCAGGACCCTTCCGTGGGGAAGTGTGCTGAGACCCACAGTAAATCACCCTACCGTCATTGTGGGCTGATGATGGCAGGCTTGCAAGACTGCAGTGCATGTATGTGGGGGGGTAGACGGCCGACGGCTGCTGGGCCCCAGCAGAGCTCAGCTAGTTCTTGTTTCAGCTGTGGCAGCATTTGCGTTGGGTGTCGTTCCAGTACTGATTACAGTTGCTGACTGTAACTGGTGGGTGCGTTCTGGTTGGCTTCTCAGCACTGCTAATTCCATCCGTTTGTCAACATGGCAGGAAAAACAGGCTTCAAAATCAAGCTGCAGAAAATGCACAGGTGACGTCACAGATTTTTCATCCAACACATTTGCAGTCAGTGGATGTTTACAAGAAGCAGCTGATCAAGATTTCTAAAGGCCAAATATTATCCAGTTTGAGACCCCAAATTAGGTTAGATTAGGTTTTCATCCATATTATCTACCAAGATATCAACCAAGTACACAAGTGTTATTTTAATAGCATCCCACCATCAGTTGCTGGTGAAACTGCATGTGACTTCATCACCTCAGTTGTTGCTAAGCTACAAATAGCTTAGAACATTTGTGGCTATGTCTGGAGATTTCAAGCACATCTCTCTCTTTGCCACATTTTTGATGTTGCAAGAGTTTGTCAGCTAGGGAAAACATAACAGATTTATTCACAGCAAATGTCAGATGCATACAGCTCTGCTGCTCACTCTACATGAGCTAAATGAAAATGAAATCAACGGCATGTGTTACCGATGATATAAATCTCTGTGTGGACAACACCATGTAAGGTGCTTCCCCAATAACAAACATTTGATCACCAGTAACCTACAAGCTGCTCATAGCAGGCTGCACTATGATTTGTTTTTCTTTCTTTCTTTCTGTCTTTCTTTCTTTAATTTCCTCAGTTAATTAACAGTTTAAGCGGATTCAGCCTGCACTCCAGAAGACACAGGTTGATTCCTCTACAATTACTGTCTACTTGACAAACAGAGTTTTTGAAAGTGATCAGACACAACACAGGAGCACCACAGGGGACTCTGTACTCTCACTATTTTTCTTCAAGTCAAGCTTCCAGTCAGTGTCCTGTCATCTGCAGAAGTACTCAGATGACTGCAGTGGTGGGGCGTATCAGTGCTTGACAGCAGACTTGGTACAGAGGACAGATTGGACGGCTTTGCAGCATGGTGTTGGAACAATTATCCCTTCTTTGACATGAACAGAATAAAGAAGATGATTGTTCATTTTAGGAGGACCTAAAGATATCCAGACCGAAGATGCATGACATTTTATTCAGTAATTTAAAAAAAAAAGTAAAAGTAAGTTTGCATTTCCCATACCAAATGAGCTTTTTCTGATTGTTTTTTTGTTTAGGAGTCTGGATTGAATGTACATGACTTATTTTGCCCACATTCTTCAGACATCTTTGTTTAAGGCTCTCATTCTTTGACAGACATGCTTGTATTTCACTACCCCCTTCAAAGGTCTTCTAAAGGTACATTTCTTGTTCCTGACTCCCACTGTTCCCCTTTTACTGCCATTTCAAACGGTGAAAATTCCAAATCAAAAAGGCTTAATATCGCTTTTTAAGTCTGCTTCGAAGGGATCAATTAGTCATCATTTACAGTCAGTTGCCTTGAGCGGTCCACTCTCATCACACATGGTTCAAAGAATCAGAGAATTCATCAAGTAAAGGAAATGTCATACTTGCATATGCCACAACCACCCTCAAGTTTTTCATTGGTTTTTAAGCCCATTAATTAAAAATTAAAGTGAATGAATATTTAAGGTAAGGCTTCTTCTATTCTCAATCCTTCTTCTGGGGATCACAGGCTCACCTTGGAAAAGAGATCTGAGGAGAAGCCAGAACAGATTTTAGATAGTGAGATGAAGAATACA
This sequence comes from Arrhamphus sclerolepis, assembly GCA_037176975.1. Lineage (NCBI taxonomy): Eukaryota > Metazoa > Chordata > Actinopteri > Beloniformes > Hemiramphidae > Arrhamphus > Arrhamphus sclerolepis. Next base: position 1,040 of record JBAMYA010084523.1, on the reverse strand, counting down.
AGAGGATATAATTCATCGCTTACTGCTTGTCATGAGCTGCACTGCTTTGCATTTAAATCTGTCATCTAATGAAGAAAAGCCTCTACATTTAAGTATATTTGTAGGGGATGAACAATGGGGAGGAATAAAAGAAATTTGAAGATTCATTAATCATTTTACTGCTTGTTTATTCGTCATCCTGAAACGTATTTTACAAGCTTGATGCATTTCCTCATGTTACTAGTGAAGAGCTTGTTGCAGAGTTTATAGGCTAATCTGCTGGATGATGAATGTGTTGCACTCCCCATCAATGCTGACATTGCTGCAGCGGCATTACATATATGGTATATCACAGGTTTGTGGCACAGGAAAATACAGTAAAATAAAGTAATAAATGGGTTGTCATTTAAGTTGATATAAATTTCAAGCTTATGCAATCAAGGTAATAATGAAACATGAAATTAACAGTGAGACTCACTGGTGTTTTTAAACACCAATGTAATTATTAGTGTTTAAATATAAATTTAAACAACAATAATGCTTTATGGAACAGAGGAGCAGGCTGTACTAGAGTTGAACTTTATCTTTTTGTTCCTTTATACATTGGTTTAATAATGATGCAACATAATTCACATTACTAGACATCATCAACATCTGTGAAAGGCTGTATAAAGCATGCATAAACTGAGATTTCTCTGTAGTTCAGTTTGCTTATAGTAAAAATGTTCCTCCTTCAGCCTGCGTGGTCCTGATGGATCCTCAGCCACCTGCAGCTGTGTTCATCATTTTAGACATTTGGTTTTTATTATAATTGAGAAACTTCCAGTAAAATTGTGTGTGGCAGTATGCTGCCATCATTTGGACTAAATTTGCTGTCGAACTTGTTTCCTCTCTCTGTGAAGAATACCCTTGTATTACGTGCTGACATTGAGCGGAGCTTGGATCGTAAACATCATTATCACTAGTTGTTTAATCGGTCAGAATGCAACGTCGCTGCGACTCCTCAGGTGTTCTGCAGAGACTGATCACAGAAAATGAAATGCTTATAAGTCAAGACAGGA
>JBAMYA010084512.1:0-22764 GCA_037176975.1 Arrhamphus sclerolepis | reverse complement strand
TTGGAAACTGGCAATTACCAGCCAAACACTATTTTGGGCCACACTTTACAACAAGGCACACAAAATGTTGCTTAATTACCGCTTTATTATCAGGAAACAAATGAGGAACTCACCAACTACCCAACTCTGATTTGTTACCCTTTTCATTTGATGACTTGACCATTAAGTAAGAATTACTTTCCTTAATTCCGGACCACACTGTACAATTTGTGACTTGTTTTTAATTCAAGTCACATTACACGACATGAGATTGGTAGATGATTCATTTACAGCATGTTAAACTGTGTGATTGAACATACGTTGAATTGTGGCTATGATGGAAGTAAACCTGAGCATATTTCAGGCTCTAAATGCACCATCATAGTGTCATTGCCGTCACCTTGTCATTAGCAGGTTGTTGCTAATGTGCTAATGCACTAATAATTTGAAAGTTGGTGTTGCCGTGGTGGTGTGTGTCTGCTTTGAAAAGAAAATGGATTAAAAAGAAGTGTGTTTCTTCTTGATTTGAGTTGCACATTGTTTCCCCCACTTCGCCATTGTATTTTGGCCTCGTTGTTGCTAGGCCACTGTGCCGAGTAGACGGTGACCCACTCTACATCTTAATGGTTCAGTAATGGTTACATAGTGGTTAGTTCATGGTTTCCTTTATGATAACTAAGTGGTAAGTAACCAACATTATGTGTGCCTTGTTGTTTCGGATTTTACTTTTACATATGCTTCATTAAGCCACATTTACAGTATATGGTAATAATAAACATAAGTGGAATATGCTTAATGCTTTTTTCTTTTTTTCAGCAGTAAAGTGACATTTTCTACCAAATCATTTAGCTTCAGCATTGTTGACATGGGAGCTGAAGGCTCGTCAAAAATCAAGAATGTTGCATAATAACTTATATAGCTTGTGATGGTAAATTTCCAACCCACATTTCCAAGCAGAGTGCAGGTATTATACACTACCTGTCAAACTGTCTCAGCTTAGCATCAGAAATTTTTATTTGAATTATAAAATATCAGAGGTGGATGTCATTACAACTTTAGGGTTTTTTTTGTTTGTGTTTTTGAATGAAGTCAATACAGTTTTTACATAGCATAGAGATTAAAGTGCATATGATAAAAGCTAGTCGGGCAGCTTGTTTTACTTTTAATACTATGAAAAAAAACAACAATAACAAAGAAACCAAGAGTGTATATTTGTTGCAGGCCTCTGTTTGCTGCCCCAGAGGAATTAGTTTGGACAGCTTTCTCTGAGTTGGGCCTCTGAGTTTTATCTAGTTAGCAAAGCTGACCCTGATACGCAGCCTGTCTGATGCAATCAGTTTGTCAGTGCTTCTACCTTTAAAGGCACAGCCAAACCAAATAGGACCTGATATTGATGCATTTCCCCCTCCTTTCTGGGCTCTTTTTTTCTTTTTCTTTCATTGTATTAATCTCTCTTTAGAGTAAAGTAAACTGATTTGAAAGGCAAAAACAGAACCCTCAAAATATCGGCTTGATTCATATGAAGATGCATCCGATTTGACATTGGCATGTTTGCCAACTGTGTGCAAGTGTCTAAATCTTCTCGCATAAAAATGGCTCCAAGAAAGCATGCCAGTTGTGTTAGGGTCAGATTGGCATAGTTGCCGTACCAATGTGCTGAATATAGTGCTGTTGTGTTTAATCATGTCAAGGATGATCTGTGCTTCCAGAGTTGAAGAGTGGTACATTGGCAGAGCATTATGCAATAGTGCTGTGTGAACCAACCAAAGTGGCTTCAGCTGTACAAAGTTTCATCAAAATGTTTCACAGCACTCAGAAACTAGGATGGCTACGTTAAAGGGCGGCAGTCATGTGAAGAAATAAATACACACATTTTCACCTCTAAGGTTTTGCAAATCAGAACAGAATTAAAATAGAATAAACCATCTTAAACATGTCTTAAATTTCGTGAAATACAAGAAAAACTCAGGAGCGTGTGGAGAAACATAAGCACACCCCATAATTGAGTAGCTGGCTTAAGCATCATTAGCAGCAACAACTCAAAGTAATTATTTTCCGTCTGATATAATCTGCCTCTCACATTGCAGTTGAGCCAGATTGGCCCATTACTCTTTGATTCAATACATCGAGGCATAACATGTATGAAGCTTCTGACACATTTCAGTCTGTTTAAGGTTTAAGTTATGAATGAATCATTGCAGGACTCAGATTCTTTTCTTTTTCATCCGTTCCATTATAGACCTCCTACTGTGCATAGGATCATTGTCCCGTAGCATGACCCATTTTCAGCCAAGCTTTAGCTCTTAAACTGATTACCTCACACTTGGCTCAAAAATAGTTTGGTGTATGGTTGTTTGGTGGATGGTGTCCTGCACTCTCTACCATTGTGCTCCATTCTTAGCAAGAATGCAAGTGTTTGCATCAATGTGCTATTTGGTTTCCACTTATAAAAACAAAATAGTGCTGTGCATCATGGCCAAACAAGTCATACTAGAACATGACACATAGCAGTAATGTGAAAAATAATAAATTTACCGTCCAAGAAAACACAAAGTGGCCTTACAGCATCCTCTTGTTTAGATTGCACAGCTAGGAATAAAAACTGAATTCCATCTCATTTTTGGCGACTGATTTTACCCTCCTTATCTGATTCTCAGTCTTGCAGAAGTTAGCAGGGTAAAAAAAAATGCGCTACTGGTGGTTGTAGCCCATCTAGTGTGTAAAAAGTGGACTTTAGAAACACATCTGGACTGAGCCAAACTCTGATATAATTTATTTTATTTTATTAGCAGGAATATTTAAAATAATTTCTGAACCCAGTGTGTCCACATAGAGGAAATGCAACAGTAAAAACTATTGAATCCTACATAAAACCTGGAACCTCTTGTAAAATGGTTTGTATTCTTCTGATTAAGCCCATTTCATGGGAGAGCACCTTTAGAGTCCAGATGTTCTTGATTAATCGTTTCTTGCAGAATTCATTTGTAAAAGAGTCCTAATGCAGGTGTGATGTGGTTAGCTTGATCCAGGTTTACAAGTGATGTAATGTGGCTCTTCTTCTTCTCATAAATTGTGTGAAATTTATTATAGCACCATTTAAAGTACAAAGTTTTCTTGTAAGATTAGTTCCCTTCCTTTGTTGTTTAGTGTCTATTCCTCTTTTGTATCACCAAAGAAAAAAGGTTTACCAGATGAGACAAATGTGAGAAAAGCCAGAATTTTTGATAAGATCAATCTTTTGCTATCTGCAGCCACTCATTTTAAATTTCATTTAAGATTTCTGGAAGAGAAGAATCTCAAACACTCTTGTCTACATATGCTTATAATCTTAGGGATCAAGCAGCTGCTCGTAAGGCCGAACTGAACTGCACCGTTCTCTCATCTCTTGCAGGTGACACCATTGCCCAGTTGACAGACATGGGATCATCCATGACATCCCCGCCAGACGGACGTGTCACGGTGTTCAGCGATAGGACAGGAATGGTGAAAGCTGCCCGTCTGCTCCTCTCCTCTGTCACCAAAGTCCTAGTCCTTGCTGACCGCATCGTCATCAAACAGATAATCACGTCCCGCAACAAGGTGAGACATATTCACATTAAAAGGAAATGCAATTCCTTGAAACATAGCCTTACACTTTCTTTCCACTCAGAGTAGCAATGTCTGCTCTAAGGCATTTATTTCCTAATAGTTAGGCACTTGCTCTCTGAAAGAGTAGTCTGGATGTAATTGAAAGGAAACAGCGCTTTTATTGAACGCATAAAAACACACGGTCACAGGATGTCTCTCTTGTTTGTACCGGGCTAAATGCCGTGATTTGGATGTTTCTTTAGACTGAGCCAAGAATGAAAACGCATCCTAATCATGACTGGTTAGCCATCTTTGGACAGACAGTTGACAGCCCCATGTTCTCCATTACTGGCAAACACAATTAGATCTCTTCCTCTTCTTTGTATGTTACTGATAAAAGCTGCTGCACTAATGCTGCCAGCTGGAGTTTTCTCTGCAGCTAAATTAGGTGTATATACATAGACCATTATTAACTGAAATACAGCTTCGGAGCTACTTAATTTGAGGGCTTTGTTTAGGATTTCATTAAGGCAATTATATCACTTTAAACCATTTATCTTGTAACATGATGTACTGGAATAAAACATAAACTGAAATGAAGCAAACCGACACATTTTGCAGGTCGTTGGTTCCATAATTTTTTTATCTTTTGCTAGATTAATTCCTGGATTGCAAGCATGATAAACACTGATGTTTATGTATATCTTCTGCTGATGCTCATGCTGTACCAAAGTATGTGGCTGTTCACCGTACTGCTCTGACGTCCTCCCTCACGTCAGGTCCTGGTAACGCTCGACCATCTGGAAAGAGTCAGCACCTTCCAGGAATTCGTTCAGATTTTCAGCCAGTTTGGCAATGAGATGGTGGAGTTTGCTCACCTCACAGGAGACAGACAGAACGTGAGTAGAATTTGAAGGAACAGTCTGCCGTTTTATGCATCCAAACATCACTTAGAAAATGTCTCAAATGAAAACGCTGCAAATGTGTGCAGTAATTTGTCTCTTCATTTATGCAACACTGAAAAACCATTTGCTGATTCACGTAGATGTTCCCCAACAACACAGTTAATTTGTGACAAACAACACTGTCTATGTGAGGGCAGGTGCTGAAATGAGACTTTGAAACCAGCTGCAGCTACACTATGAAGTGCAGCAAACTTGGAACAAATCAGTAATCAATGCATGGAATATTTGCACATCCTCAACAAAATCTGACTGTTGGTTAACAAAGCATCCTTTGTTTTTTGTTGTTTTTTTATCTTTAATATACTGCATACATTCTGTATCACCAACCCATATAAAAAATAATATGCACAGGTCGGAGAGATTAGATCATCTCTCATCTTCAGCCCATTCTGCAATCTATCAGCCTGTTTTCTTTTTAAGCAACAAAGCTTATGCACAAAGTATCAGAAAAACACTGCAGCTTGAGGGGCTCTAACTTTGTACTGTCAGACTGCTAATCCTCATTTGATGCATGCAGTCAGCTAAAGCGCTTTGCCTGCAAAAGTTGATGTAAAGTGCAGCAGCTGCGATCTCTAGACAGGGAGAGCTGGTTGACTATCCCTCCCTCTGAATTTCATCAGGATTCGAGTTTTGACACACACATCACGTTTCTCCTCAGCATTTTTCATTGCTGCTTATACTCCCTCTCTTCATTTGCCTCCCTGCTCTCTTTGTTGCATTCACTCTCGCATATGCACTCCCATAACCGCACGCACACACGCGAATAGGCACACGTCTTTTTTAGAAAACCTAGCATCTTCATCAGTTGGATGCAGGCAGGCGCAGAGGCAAAAATAATGGCGGTTAATCACACTTTGTAAGCAGTGGCAAAGTGCCCTGTGAGGAGTTCCTTCAGCTGCCTTTTACAAATCCCGTATCTACATAATTCAAGCTGTCTGATTGTTGAGTACATGCAGAGTGACAAAAAGTATCCTCTTTGATATTCTAGTAGTGTCTCTATGTGACTTGTGTGGTTTCATAAACCTGCAAAACAAGTTTATTTGAGCTTCCCAGCAAATACTTTTTTTTTTTTTCTGCTTCATGCCCCTGAAACGCCCTGTGAGCAATAAGAGTTTTTAACAACAGAAAAGCCACCAATTGTCATTGGCATATGTGTGTATGTTTGTGCTGCACTGTAGGACTTGAAGGATGAGAAAAAGAAAGCAAGAATGGCAGCAGCCAGAGCAGTTCTGGAGAAGTGTACCATGATGCTCCTGACAGCCTCCAAGGTAAACTGCTGTTGCTGCAACGCTGGAACTCCAGGCAAGGGTTATGGATCGGTCCATCTTAAAAATTTAAGACCTTCTCTGGGTTTTTTTAATTTTATATCAAGGTTGCCAACATCATTGGATCAATGCTAATACTCAAGTGGAAGGCACGTTATCATAAAAGAAGGAAAATAGAAATGAGCCGAGGAGGTTATGAGCTTTGACATTTCACATTGAATTCCTACCACAGACTTGCCTGAGGCACCCGGATTGTGAGTCAGCGAGGATCAACAAAGATGCTGTGTTCCACCGAATGCGATGTGCCCTGGAGCAGGTCATCGAGATAGTCACTGAGGCACGGAGCTCTGGAGAGAACAAAGTCCTTCCTGCCAGCATGTACAATGGCATCAGAGATTTCAAGGTAATTTCATAAATGACACACAGTGGAGTGTGTTGATGCATTCTGTGCTGAAGTCTTCAGATTAATGATGCTTATCCTGCATGTGCTGGTTGGTTATAGGGGACGTATTGTGGAAAACAAAGAAAAACACACTTGCTTCAGACCATATCTGCACTCTCAAGTTACTACTGACTGAAAAAATTGAAAATTATTACCACTTTGTTTAGGTCCTCCTGAATCTAGAAAAATGTAATCCAATGAGCCGTTCAGATTTACCACTCAGCGTACTGTTACATCACTGAGGTTGGATCCAAACTCTCAATCTGCGTTATCTCCAACCATAGTATACCACTCATCACTTTAAACATACTGAATTAGCTTTAGTTTGCTCTTTCTTTGTTGCTTTGCTGTTAACTACTAGTCTTCCCCAAAAGAGGTAATATCACCTGACCTGGAAATGAAACATTTGCTATTGAATTTAACGTCATTAGTAAGACTGAACCTCTAAAAGCTTAAAACACAGAAAAATGAACAGCGAAGCCTAGCATACATGGAACAGATATATGATGGAGGAAGTGTGATGGAATTTCTGTCGCTGTGAGTGGTGCTTTTAGGCTTTGCCTTAAAAAAAAAAAGGGGGGGGGGGGTCCAGTATCAACTGTCCTTTGCTGGAAGACTAAAACGTGCATTTGAGCAGAGACAAGTGGCTCAATTCACTTGCTAAACCTGCAGCTATGAGCAGAAGTGTAAAGACACAAGAGCAGTGGCTCTGTTATGCTGTGGTATTATGAGCAAAGTAGACGTTTCATTGCAACCTCAGAAATTTGTGTCAACTGCTGAGAAAATGGTATAATATGGTGCTTTGACAAAAGAAGCCTTTTAACTATTTGCAAACTGTGAGTCTTTTGTATAAATAGCACATCCAGTTCATTTTCTGCTGTAAGACCGTGCAGTAACTGTACAGTTAAAAATGATCCTGTCGGGTAATTCTGGCCCTGCAATGGACTGGTGACGCGTAAGGCAGAAGGTTTGCATGTCTTTCAACCAAAGAGAGCAGGAATAGGCTGGCGCTCTGTGTGACTGTAGATTGCTGATGCAGAATTACCAGTTTTGTATTCACTGCGTTTGTTGCGGCATAGGTGTAAATAAGCATGAAGAAAAATATCTGCTCATTTTGGAATCCAGTCGTTACAGTTGGGGGAATAAAGGAAATGAACCCTTATATTAAAAAAACAAACAAAATAGAAAAATGGGACGGCTTCCTCTTTCAGTTAGAGCAAAAAAGAAGACAGAATTTGAATGAAAGACCAGGAGATGGTTGCTTTTAATAAATGACTCACCAGATCTTAAAAGGAGAGTTTTCTAAAAGCATATGTAGCTGGTGATCACACCATGAAAACTGTGAAAGGAGACCCCTACTTCTCTTAAAAATCGGTCTTTGTTGGGGAAAAAAAAGAAGAAGTAGTGCGGTGAAACAGAAGAAATCGATTAGCTTTTATGTTAGGGTACTTGAGATGCTGCTTTCTGAATTTATTTGCACAACTGATGGTAAAACATGAGTCTGAAACTCAATTCTACATGTATTGCTTTTTAATAAAGATGACAAGCAATTGAACCTCCCCAAAGATCTTTGTTTGCAAAAATGTTGCATGACAAATTAATCTTTCTTGTTTGTGTGTTGCTGCCTCAGCCATCCTCAAAACAAGAAAGGAAAAAAAAAAAAAACTCTTCCCTTTCCCATTGTTGCAGTCTAGTGTGGAGTGCCTGCGGGAGAACCTCTATTCTTCAACACCACAGAGCATGACCAGCCAGCTAGAGGCTCTGGTGGAGCGGACAGAGGACTTCACTGATTCAGCTTACACCAGTCACGAGCAGCGTCAGGCCATCCTTGGTCTGTGCCAGCTGGCTCGCCAGGACACCCAGCAGCTGGTGCACGCCTGGGTTGAGGCGGTATGTTGGTGCAGACAGGCACAGAGGATTGCATGCATACAAACATAACTTCATATATTTCCCTTAAAGGTAGGGTAAGAGATTTCTGGATGACATCACAGCTGTTGCTATTTGAACAAAAGAGAGTTAGCTCTCTAAAATCTATCAAACTTAGACAAAGACACTGAAAACCTGCTACATGGGTAAAGTTCCAGCACTGACCACAGTGCAAGGTATAATGAGAGGCAATAGGAACCATATGTGTTGTCATCTTTGCTGTTTTAATCTGTACAGCACTTTGGTCAACCTCGGTTGTTTTAAAATGTGCTCTATAAATAAAGTTTGAGTTTTGTTGAGTGTTGCAGCAACAGCCAGTGACAGACTGGCGCAGAACAGTTGTCAAGGCTGTTGCACCTGAACCACTCCTCTAATAGAAACATGCAAATGCATAGAAAACACAAGTACACGCAAGTTATACAGACCCAGACTAGTAGAATGGGAAAAGGGGAGAATCTAAGTGACTGCAAAGAAGCTGAAAAGAAAAAAAGTTTTTCAGCAGAGCTCATCCAGAAAACTTTTTTTTTTTTTTTATAAAGTGAATGAACAACCTGTGCATTGCTGGGATCCTTTTGAGAAATACAACATTCCATGCAGCAGTCAGGTGGTGTTATGTGATGTATTGAATTTTTTTTTTGTGGGATAAAAAAGGTCAAGTAAGCAGTGGTGTATGTGAGTAAACATAAATCCAGGGGACTTTATCTACAAATATAGTATCACATTCCCATTTTTAGCCCTCTTTCACTCTTTGTTTAACATCCATGAATCCACTAATATACGCTTATCTTTGGGTTGTAGTGGCAAAAGCCTCAGCACACACAGGCCCGGACAAGTAGAGAGCTTTAATCCCTCCGGCGTGTCTTGGCTCTGCCTCGGGGTTTTCTCCTGGTTGGACATGTCCAGAACACCCCCCCACCTCACCCCCTCCCCCAGGGAGGCTCCAGGAGGCAACCTAACCCAAACCATCCTAACTGAGAGAGCTGGGGCTCAGATCTCCCTTCACATCAACAGATCAGTACAGAGCATTTCTGCTGAACTCCTGCAACCGAGAACCGTGGCCTCAGATTTGGATTTCACCTGTTTAAGATGAAATAGATTAAATGGTTTATCAAGAATTATGCGGTTTAATTGATACAGACAATAGTCATTGGCATTACCGTTTTAAAATGTTTTCAGGTGGAAACTGTGTGTGTGAATGTGTATGTCACTCACTCTCATTTCTCATACCTCTCAGGGAATACCAGGTTATATTAATTCATCTGAATAACAGATTTTTTTCTTTTTTTTGTTCATTCAGCCAACGGTGGGAGCACTTAATGTTCTTTGCCATTCAGCAATCTCCTTGGCCTTAAAAAGTGGTGGACTTATGAAACGCAAGCCTTTATGCTGCAGCTTTTTCTCAGTCTAAATTCTTACCAGTTTGTTCAGAGCATACACAGACCCTGCAGCTGCATAACTCTGCAGTGCAGCCTCCTCTACTTCTTGCAATTGAAGGTCATATAGAGACTCAAAAAGAATCGGTGCCGCATGTTAAGAAACTAGTTACAAATAAAATGCACAAATATTAATTTTGCGTGGGCCAGTCTGCGTTTTTATGTAAAGTTAGTAGAATGCGTGCCTTTATTTGTTTTAGCTATCATTTTATTCCAGATAGTCTGAAATCTGGAAAGCTCTTGTGCAATATTTACATCATGTAATTGGATTAAATCACTTTACTTTGCAAATGACATACTGAAATATCTCATCCCCTTGCCAGAGACCACACTATTAAGTCAGTAATTAACTTTGCATTATGTTTCTTTTTCAGTCCGTCGTCACACTCTTCCAAATAACAGTGCAAGTTTGTGTCTTTTGCATGTCCAACCAATGTGCCACATGTTGATTCTCCTCTTCATCTGTCATTGGAGCAGCAGTCTGCCCATGTCAAAGAGCCCACGGAGGACATGGAGGTGGCCATCCTGAAGACATGCCAGAGCATCACTGACCTGAGACGTGAGGTAAGCCGTAGCCACTCTGTCTCTGAATCCCCGTAGATGCACTCAGAAACACAGAGACGTGACTGGAACGTCTCTCCTGACTCGTTCGGATTACCTGCCGCCGTCTCTGCTGTCAACTCTCTGTTTCAGCTCTAGTTTTCATTTTCTTCCCTACCCCATCAAAGCCCCCTCCCCACGTCTCGCTCAGCTGTTTTAATCCTTGATTCCTCCCTCAGCTCCATAAGGTGGCGGTGGGCCAGGCCACAGACTTGCTGAAGGTTCATGCGGAGCAGCTGCCTCTGAGGGCTCTCAAAGCTGCGGGTGCCGAAGGAAACCTGGAGGCAGTGGCTGAGTATTCCCGCACGCTCACCGAGAAAAAGGAGCAGCTGGTGGAGGTGGGTTGGATCAGGAGGAGCAGAGAAGCGAGATAGAATTTCTTACTTGAATTAAAATTTATTGCTAAGTTTACATTTATTGACTAATATCAGCCTAATCTAACAAATAAAGTAAGCGATTTTACCATCTGTGCTTAACTCCAGACGTGCCGACTGTTGTGCCATGTGTCGGGTACGGAGCCATTGGAGATCACCTGTATACACGCGGAGGAGACCTTCCACGTCATTGGTCCACAGGTGGCATCAACTGACCAAAACTGTCTGTACAGGATGGCTTTACATTAGTACTATAGATAAAAATCCATTTCAGTTCAATTAAATACGTTTATTGTATATAAATAAACTGAGACTGGTCCAACAGAGGCCATGAAAATCAGTAATGAATAATTTCCTACTAAGATTCAATGTGGAGAGAGAGAAAAAGCCAATTTATTTCCCATCTTCTCTCTGAACCTTCTACACCTCCTATCAGTTCAGAATGTCATCCACTGAGTCCTGCCATACTACATTTAATTATATTTGCTCTTGGAAATCATCCGCGCTAGTAATTATCCGGTAGTGGACCGTTCCCGTCCCACGGTGCTCGTGTCAGGGCCCGTACGGCTCTGCAGTAATAGCTCCGCTCCAAAGTTCAAAGGTCAGCCAATCAATAACGGTGCAGTATAGGGAAGTGGTATCTCTCCGTGTCTGCTCAGGGTGATGCAGGGGTTTCCCCAGAGGGTAATTGGCAATTAGGCACAACACTATACACGAGGGAGTGTGCATGTAGATGCACATACTAGATTTTTTTTTCTCTTCTTCTTCTATGTCATGCTGTTTTCTCTCCATCCCTTTGTTTCAGCAGACCGGGCTTGATTGCAGATATTATAAACAATGGGAAAAGCCTAATTTTAATCTTCCTTCTTTTTTCCTTCCATGCCTCAGATCATCTCGGCTGCCCAAACACTGGCCCTCCACCCGTCCAGTAAGATTGCCAAGGAGAACCTGGAGGTTTTCTGTGAGGCCTGGGAGTCGCAGCTCTGTGACATGGCTCTGCTGCTGAGAGAGATCAACGATGTCTTTGAAGGACGACGAGGTCTGTTCAAGCTCACTAATCAGCGATGCCCGCGCGATACAGGAGGACATTTAATATAGAGCCTCAAAACCTTCATAAGCAGCCGCAGTATTCCGATAAGCACAATCTTTCAGCAAGAGATAAAGATTTTAGGATTTTAGTTGCTGGTTTTTAGTTCAAGTCTGAGTTGTTTTAATGAGTCGTGTTTTAGTGTTTTGATGTGTGGACTCACAATTTGGGAGAAAGAAAAACACACCTTCAAGCCCGTCGACTCGAACCTGAGAATTATTTTACTTTTTATTAGCACTGGCCTCCAACAGATTATCGCTGTTTTCCCAAACTGACTTTGCCTCAGCTTGAAAGAACAATTACCATTAATTGGGGCTCTTTCATTAATAATCCTTTCCTGAACATTTCAAAAGCATTAATAAAAGTTAACGTTGAAGCAGGGTAAGTAATGTGAACACGTCTTTAAAAATGAATCATCACGGACTGTGGGATGCTCTTTGTAAAAGGGGATTAACGTCAGTGCCATTGAGTACCCGTGTATTCATTCCTCCTCTGCTTCTCTCTATTCGTTATTCATTCATTGTTGTGGCAGTAACCTGAAGTAGTCCAAGTCATGGACAGCCACTCTTTCAAACTCAGCTGAGAGAAACAGAAAAAAAAAAAAAGTGATACTCAAGTCTGTGCATTTACTTGCACATCACTGGCACTAAGATGGATGTTTGAATCAGGGAGAGTAAGAGTTTTCAACCCTGTGCTTTCACAGGTTGTGTACTTTTAAGATGGAGCTGCCTTCAAGAATGCGGCTTTGGCATGAAGTGCAGTAAATATTTTGAAGTGCACCTCAGTGGGTGCAAAGATCAGATCCATCACACGGCTGCATTTCCATGAGGCCAAAGCAGCATGTTTAAAATGCTTCACGGACAATGTGCAGAAATCCTTCAGTATTTTCTACTATAACACCTCTCCTACAAACATGACAGTTGTGTTTATTGCCCCAGTTGCCAGCTGCAATAAACTGGTCTGTTTACGATGCTGAATAAAAATGAGTCAAATGTGAGCAGTGACAAAAACCAAAACAGCATCCTCCCCGTCATTACTGAATAATTATAATTGCCGCTCAGATTGTTTAAAAAAATATCTATCACAGACGTTTCAATCTTTAGCTGGCATCAAAAATAACACATCATTGTTTTATGGTTTTCACTTGTGACCTAATGTTCAGATAATCATAATAACCTTCTTCCCCTAGGTGACAAAAAACCTTATTTGTCACTTCCGAGACCTGGGGTGCGTATTGCTCAATCCATCCTCATAAATGCTTTATACAATGGCTTTAGTTCCCTCATAAATAACATCTATTCTTTCCCCTCAGAAACATTCAACTAGCCTGAAGACTGCTAAGGCTGTCAAGCTGGATGCAGAGGTAGAGTGCACCACAAACTCCTATGGCTTTCTGCACAATTAATCACATCACATCTTGTAGCTTTTTCTGGCAGCAGTATATTCATCTCCAGGAAACTTTGTGTCACTCTTTCGGAGAATTGATGGTGCCTGCGTAGGAATGTGCTGCAAATATGCTTGGCTGCAGATTTTCAGATGCTTTACCACCACAAGAAGCGGGTTTATGCTGATTATAGGCTTTCCTGAGGTTTAAACAAATGAAAATCACCCTGAATGCTAATATGCATTTCTGAAACAACATTTATTACTCTTCGGTGTTTTTCCCAAAGAGAATTCATTTGTGTCTCCGTGGGTGCAGGAGCAGACCAGCATGGCCAAGCTCGGTCTCGAGCTCCGTCTGCTGTCGTCAGATGTGGATGCGGAGGTGGAAAAATGGGAAGAGCAGGAACACAACATTGTGCGGCAGAGCCAGAGCCTCGCCAGCATGGCCTACAACATGTACCTTTTCACCAGGTAGCCTGCTGGGACCACACACACTGCACTCGGGCACGTAGTCTCCGTCTACAGATTGCTGAACTGTTGCATTCATTTTGGAGCTCAACATTGTAAAGCTTCTTAAGCATCCACATGAATCTCTTTAGAGGCTTAGTATTAATGACATTCTCAATCCCCCAGTTATCTATGTTTATTAATGTTTGAGGCCTGAAGAAAGTTGACATGACTACGAGTTATTCAGACTTTAAGATTGTTGCAACTTTTGTCGATTCATGAGGGTGTAGTTTGCCCTTGTCAGTCTTTCTAATCCATGTTTTTCCTTTATTATTTCCCTCATTGATTTCCCAGAGGGGAGGGCCTGTTGAAGACGACGCTGGATCTTTTTCATCAGGCCGAGGTTTGAACATCCACTAATCTCTCTTGCCCTCCTCCTCTTGTTCTCTTTTTCCTTCATTTGTATTGACGTTTAAGATGAATGCAGCTGTTGTTTCATTAAACCAAAGATATAGGAGGCTAGAGGATCAACGGGTTGGTTCATTCACTGGCATTTTGCCGAACTGGCAGGCACTTATCAATGTGTCGGAAACTTGGTGCGAAAGCGTCCCGAAGATCTCGGGGTCACACACGGGGTGCCGGGGTTGCATGAGGGGACTCTGAGACTGAGCTGGGGTCGTTGCCAGTAATGTACAGTAATTTATGGAATCAGTGCCTAAGATGTCAGCCAGGATTTATTCGGTGCAGAAAGAGCAGAGATAAGAGAAGAAGAGGAACATGAGAGGGAAAGAGACAGGACGGCACACAGATAAGAAAAGTCAGGGGAATAACTAAGCTCCTCTTTACAACTGAAGGGCTTCCTTGTGATGGTTCAATGAAATGCATATTTGTTTGTATTTGTTTATGAATTATCTTATTGAAATCTTTATCGTTCAGGTTCTGTCTGAAGAGGGGCTCCAGCTTTGCTCATCTCTTCGCTCTTTTTCCTCTCAGGTAAATATGACTGCGGTGAATTTGTTTCTCATGGACTCGATACATAGAATTTAAGGCTGAACTGAAAAGCAGAGTAGTTCCCAAACACTCCCAAATTTACAAAGCTCATGAAGTACTTAAAAAATAAATAAATGTCACCCATACGTCGGCCAGAAAAGGTTTTTGTATAAACGTACAGTCCTTGGAAGACACTGATTTAGTCACCGAGACACTACTCGATGATTTATAATCTGCCATGTCAAATCATCAAGTTAAGCATTTGTCCTTTAGTCTTTTTGAAGCCATGAGTGACACTCAGGTGGAGGTGAAACACTGTGGGGCAGCAGAAGGACACCTGAAAGTGTTGTTTTTCAAACGATCACCAGTGCACTGATCCGACTCTTAATTAAAGACACCATAATGACTCGATTTGTGTTTTTATTTTGAAATTAACACGTGATTTAGAGAATGTTGTTGCTTCTCTACTTCAATTGGACTGACTTCAGTCTAGCCACACACACATAAAAAAAAAAAAACTTTGAAGAAGTTATTTTACTTTGTGAGTGTGTAGAGTAGGTTTGCAGCTTTCCCTGTTCAAACTCACTGGCACCTGTGCCCACACCATGTCGCTTAATCCTTCACGCATCCAGATCACCCTCTCTGGCATGTCATGCTATTCAGTCTGCCTTTATAAATCACACAGCAAGAGCAACCTGTCACACACACCTTTTTTTTCTTCTCAAGAGCTGATAACCAACAAACAAACAGCTTCAGTGCCTTCCTTCCTTCCTTCATTCCTTCCTTCCTCTTGCTCTCAACAACTCCTTCCTCAGGTCCTCCAAGTTTAATTAAACAGCTCTTTTTGACAGGCTTTAATGACTGCCATTTGTCACTGCTGTGCCCGTGTATGTGTAAATGTGTGTAGGGGTGGCATGTGTGTGACTGCAACCGCCCAGAACTAATTCATAATCAGGAGGCTCAGCTCTTCAACTTGGCTTGTGCTTTCTGATTAATTACATCAAACAAACGGGTGCTAATGGGGTTGCTCCCATAGTTCTTTGGCATCAAACATGCTGACAGCCCACCTGTGTTCTCCTCATTGGTGCGTACTTTTGTCAGTCACATTTAGTGCTCCTCTGAATGAAAAGAGCTTCTGATGTTAGGTCGATGGTGGCACGTAAGTGAAGTAGATTGATGGCTCCTGTGACTGAGATCTGCGGATTAACTCAGCTGGTTAACAAGCTTAAGCAGCAGTTTGTGGCTATTGCTGACGGATTATGTCAGAGATCCCTATTTTTTTTATTTATTCATCCCATCCTTCTTTTATGATGCTTGTTTGACAGGAGCACTGCAAATCCAGTTCAGTAAATCTTAAGTCTACACGTGTTAACCCCGTCTCCTTGTCAAGAAAAAAACAAAACAGATTTATATCTGCAGTTCTGAAACACATCCCTCTCCTTTCCTCTCTGCTTCTCTCTGTTCCAGCTGGTTGATGAGGAAAAGTCTGTGGTGATGACAGAAATGGAGAAGTTGGTGGCATTGTGCCAACAGCTGCAGATGGGTGCCAAGACTCCTGTACAGAGCAAGACTGCCACCTTCCAGAAGGTACATTTATTGCACCGTTTTCCTTTTTCTTCTTTCCCTCAGTCGCTTGTTTTTGCTCAGACTGCTTTGTAAACATTAAATGATTCAAACCACTCAAGTGCATAATATTTACCACATCGTAAGTGACAGCAGGGTATGATTGACACCTGAGAGCACAATAGAGCAGTACTCATTTCCAACTACAGCATCATATTTGAGCGATCTGTAACTAGGAAGACCTAGGAAAGGATGTTAGATTAATGAACATCTAGGAGGAACTAATGAGCATCTGGAGTAACGATGAGTTGCCTGAGGTCAGCCTGAAATAAAAGTCGAGGTTTGAATCAAATGAAAGGGCCGAGTCCTGCTGATCAATGAGCAGCTTCTTTTCATCTATCATTATGTTCAATTCATCATTTGTCAGAAAAAAGCTTAGATTTATCTGGCATTGGGCTGATAGGACACCTATAATAAAATGCTGAATCATAGCCTTTTATACACTTGGAGTAATGTTTTTAATCAGTACACACATATAAAGCTTATTCCTTTTTAAAAATGTTAAGTTTTCCACAGTTTGTTAGTTCTCAGACTTGTTTTAAAATGGGATAAATTCTGTTGATTTCTTGTATCATCAGCCTCCACTGTAAAGATTAAAAAAGAAGCTTTAATATAAAAGATATAGAGCATCATTTTTATAATGAAATAAACTTTGGTGTGAACTACATGCTTCTAAAACTCTACTAGTGCTCAGCTGCACCAATGTGCGTTCATTAGACATTAATAAGACAACACACCTGCCTGCATGGAGGCTCACAGCTGCTGGTGTATGTCCAAGAGCAAACCAAGCCAAGACATGAACAGAATCTGATTAAAGACTTGTTAGAAAGGATTGTATCGTGGCACAGGTCCAGTGAAGAATACGTTGACATTTCTGCTGCCTTGAAAGTGTGAAAAATCACAGTAGGACCCATTATTCTGAAAAGACAGGCTTCCTAGATCCAGCTGCTGAGACAAACTCAGTAATCAGACGTAAAGGCCTTTTAGCTAGACAAACCAACTAGCAAATGGCCTTGAGGATGCTGCTCTATCTCCAGCATCCTTCTGTTCATGTCTTCACTATCCTTCCACTTTGGGCTCATCAACAGAAGATGAATACTCTGGTTGAGGGATGCTGGTGATGGAAAGATGCAAATTGATCTGACGTGGTAGGAAAACTATTTGTTTTGGAGTGACTGAGCCAGAGTCTGGACTTGAACCCAGCAGAGCATCACTTCAGAGACTTGACATTCCCTATCCAGTCTTGTTGAGCTTGAACTCATCTTCCGAGGCATATAGCAGTCACGAGTCCGAAATGCAGCAGAAACTTTAAAAGGCTAAAAAAGATGATAATAATTTCCAACTAATTTGATTTTGGAGTGCAGGTTTGTCTCCTGTGAATCTCCCTGCTAGTTTTTTTTTGTTCATTAGTGATGTATAATTCTCTTTCTTTGCCTTTAGGTGGACTCGTGCATTCAAGCAAGCAGAAGCCTGATGGCAGTGGTCCTCTCTCTGCTCCCACTCTGTAACAAACTTAACAGAAAGGTGACATCCACTAAACCGGACACAAAACTCACCAGTTAATGGCTGGTCCTCAAAATAAGTGAAACTCCAGAAATATTGAGGAAAAAATATGTTTATAAGGCATTGACAAATCTAGAGAAAATGGAGCCCATCATGTCCCAAGTGATGATGCAGCCAGTTTGGTGGAAAAAAAACCAGTTCAAACATGGTGACATTTTTCAAACATGAAAAATTCTGAAAAAGCTGATAGAAATCAGCTTACTTAAATGTCTTAATATCCAGATATGCTTCATTGGCGTTGAAGGAGAATATTTACTCTCCTTTTTAAATTTTTTGGGTCTCCTGCCAGCTGAATGCTGCTATTAATCTTGTTACCTTAGAGTTTAGAGCTCCATTGTTCACCAGTTTCCACTTTTGTTCTGACACAATGAAAAGCAGAGGCTTCTGGTGGCTTTAACAAAAGGCTGTGGAGCAGCTGTGATACACTTTAATCCACACATCTGCAGTCAAGACAGATGGAAGCACCTGCTCGCAAGAAAACAAAAAAATATAGATATTGCTTGTACTAGCTGAAGAAAAGTGCAGTTTAATTTTGTCCTCCTGATCTTTTTTTTTCCCCCCACTGTCCTGTCATTTTGTAGTACAAATCAGAGAGGACTAGCCTGAGTTCTCCACAGGACTGGAGAGAAAAACAGGATGCATCCACACCTGTCAAGGAAGAAGGGGCCCTCAATAGCAAGAACAAGAATGGCTTTGGTGTCAAATCCTTGGAGCAGCATATGGCCAGTCTCAACCTCCTAGAGAGCAAATAATCAAGGAGATGGACCACTCTTTTGTCTGTTATTCTTGTCAGAGCAGTCAACCTCACCTCTATGGAGCACATATAATCCAGGAAATACCCCCCCCCCAAAATCCCCATGAACGCACCATAGAATGGGCCAGTAGCCATGGGGTGAAGATGGTTGTCTTTGGGTCAACAAGAGTTTATATTAGTAGTAGGGGTGATGTTTGCAGGATCTGAGTCGATCCCAGCACTCTCTGCTCGATGGGGTGGTTGTCCCAGGTTAGCTTGTTACCCGAAGCACCAGTTCCACCCCAGTCCACAAGGTGGAGACAATCAGCCAACAACAAACAGCAAGTCTCTTGAGAAAGTGAGGTCTGGCTTAAAACCTAATTTGGGAGTCACCTTTATCACTTCTCTATCAACTGAATTGATAAAATGATGAGAAATCAGGAGGGAACTCCAATTTATGCTCAGCCAAACATCTGTCTTCACTATGTGCCTCTGTGTAACAAACCTGCTTGTTATGTGCTGTACTGTAAATGTTGCACAAGTTACATGAAAAAGCGATAAACATGAAAAAAGAAAAAAACGCATCACGCATGATACCATGATCGTCAAAAATCCTTGAGCAGTCAAGAGACTCGTAATGTCAACACCTTTATGTAACGTTAGCCACACTGGTGACATCCTGTAAGCTTCATCTCACACGACCATGTAAGTATTTTAGAAGTTAACTACATGGCATTGTTATTGCTACAGCATTTACTACAGAACATTCCCCATGTGCCATGTTGGTAAGAAGTGCAAAAACAAAACAAACAAAAAAAAATCAGTTTAAAGCCAAATATGAGACTCAGATCCTTGAACTATCTTCCGGTGTTCAACACTGGAGACGATTTTATTTCAGCCTTACGTGGAGGCAATTTATATAGTGGAGAAAAAAAAATTATTAAGATGTTTTTGGGAAGTCAGGGCCTTACTCTATATCATTTTAAGTATTACCTAATCATAGTCTGTCACAAAGAAAATGAAATTTAATTCTAAAGTGGCATCTGTGTTGAAGTGCAAGTGTTCTTGTTATGAAGACTATCATTGTGAAGCTGCCAAACTGGCTCTTATGTAATAAATAGTATTTTGTTATTTAAAATATGGTACTTGAAGCATAATCAGTATATGTATCCCGAGGTAAAGACTTTACTTGGCGAGGGGGTGATAATGACTGAAATGTATAACGTACAGTAAACTTCAGAGAATCTATGTATGCACTGTGTGAGAGCAGCTGAGAATGCTGGGTATTGTAGTGGCACCACAGATGTGAAGAAATCCTTGATCTAGTTTTGGACCACCTACCTATTCTTTTGACAACTGTAAGGTTTAAAAAAAAAAAAAAAAAAAAGAGGAAAAAAAATAAACAATATTTTTCTTATGTTACTGTTGGTCTTTTATTTTATATTCTGCAAAAAAATATAAGCTTATTTTTCTAGTATTAACATAATACAACTTGCTTCATGCTTTCCTCACCCTTTTTCTTTTTCAAACAAATTTGAAAATCAAAAACACAGATGAAGGACTTGAACACTATCTTCATCAAAAGTTTATACAATGAAATCAACATGTAATAACCCAAAGGCACGAGGCTTGAAGAGCAGCAGGTCCATCAGGAGGGCTGCGACTGGCCGCGATTAGAGACGACATTTTCAAACTCTTCTCTGCTCAGCAGACTCTCTGTTATGCTCTTGCTCTCCTCAAACTTTGGCAGGATGGCAGCAATGTATCCTTCAGTGGAAGGCTGTTTAGAGACAGAAATACCGAAGCATTTCAAATACGTTTTCTTCAACAACTCTGGCAGGTAAGACTGTTGTTGTGAGACTGCATATTGAAAATTCACTTCTAAAAGCAATTTAAGCTCATTCCAGAATGCATGATATAGAAACACGTAGAACAAACAGATGCACAGTCCAGCCCAGAGGTATTTTAACTATTTTATGTTTTTTGCCTTAATACACCTTCACACTGGATTTGGAATCAAACACTTAAGATATGATCGAAGTGTAGACCATCTTTAAGACATTTAATATTTAGGAATTAGTCATTTTAAGCAAAGTACCTCTATTTTTTTAGAGCAGAAGTTAGTTATCCAGGTTTGCTCCATCCCTGGTCATTTCAAGACAATGCATATGGTTAGATAAAATGTCTTGAGATGATACCACGTATTGAATTATTCGGAGCTACTAATTATGAAATCCAAGCAGATCTGAAAGTGAAGGAGGCCATCATTAGGCTGGAAAAAACAAGGCAGACTGCTACAACCTGAGGCCAAATCAATGGGTACGTTCTTAAAAATGTTATTAAAAAAAAAAAAAAAAAACAGAAGACAACTAAAGAGGATGATCACAGAATCCTTCCCTTGGTGAAGAAAACCTATCCGCTTCCAACAGAGGTCAAGAATACTCTAGATTTTGATGAAGAGACACCTAACTTCTCCAATCAACAGATGCCTTCATCAATGTTAAGACAGGATTTACAATGAAGCACTATTCAATGCACTGGAACCATTTGAGAACCTTTGAGAGACAAAAAAAAAAAAGCGCCCCCCCCCTGCTCCTGAATCAGATTCTTTGGACGGATGAAACCAAGATAAACTTGTATCAGAGGTGGAGGCAGTGGTATGTAACAGCCATATATGTCTGCTGGTAGAACGAGCTCACTGGTGTTTATTGATGATGGGACTGCTGACAGAAGTATGAAGATGAATTCTGAGGTTTATGAAGGTTATACTTTCATTCAAGAGCTATAAAAGTGATATGATGGCAATTCACAGTGCAGAATTGAAAGATACTGGGGAAAAAAATGTCTCAAAACGTTTTGAAGGCAAAGAAATTAAACAACCTTTAATGGCTTAGGCAGTCTATCCTCTGTTTCTTTCAAATCTAAATGGATGTTCTGTATAAAAGGCAAAATCATAAAGACGCTCATGCTTCTGGACCTAAGTGCAGAGTTTTGCTGTGCAAATCATTATCAATAATTTCAAGCACATGGTAACAAATTCACATTTTAATACACTGAGATTTGTACATATTAATGACGACAAAAACATGTCATTTACCTTTTCTAGCAAGAGATCTGGCGTTTGTAAAATATTTTCATTGACCTCCAGAAGACGACCTCGGATGCAGCTAAATCAGTGACATTAATTATAAAGCAATTATTTGTGTGAGAGATCGTGACATACAGCAATGTGAAAGGTAATTATTGAATTTATTTCAACATTCTCTCCATGTTGAGACACAGAAAACAAAGGTCTCACCTGTAGATTGTATACTCGGTTTCATCGGTGCATGTTATTATGCACAAAGGTGCAAAATCAGTAAGGAACTGTCCGCCCTGTAGTGGGGACAAAAAGAGAAACAATCTAAACCTTGAGGATGGGTGACAGTGAAGAATAAATCTTTACACGCAGCCAAACAACTGGAGTCATTGTATTACCCGCTTGGACTTTCCAGACACTTTATTATTCAAACGACTGCAGCTGCTACTGATCTGGTAATTTATGCTTTTGATTCTGCGCCCATTCTGAAGAATTGGGTGAGTCTCCGCTAAAGTGATCACACATATTCTGCAAAGAGAAAATGTGAATTTTGCAGGTTTACAGCACACTTTAATATGAATAAGTGACGTTACTGGGGAGGAGTCAGCTCGCCAGTGTCATTACAGTGACTTAAAGGACACCGTCTCATAACATGTTTCCACTGTTTATAGAATTAAAACAATACTTTAGAATCAGGAAAAATAATGTTAATTTAGTCCATAGAGATCATTTCATCCTCTCCACTCCTAAATTATTGAAAAAGGCTCTGAGAAAACCGTATTCTCTGGGTACAAGCATTGTCATCTTAGAGCGGGGCTCTTCAATTCCAGTCCTTGAGGGCCACTTCTCTGGATGTCTAATTTGTTTCTCAACCAGAACACACCTGATTCAAATGAATGGATCACCATCAGCTTGTCATCAAGGTTTGCACAAGTATGTTAATGAGTCATTCATTTAAATCAGGTGTGTTCTGGTTGGGAAACATCCTAGACATGCAGTGAAGTGGCCCTCCAGGACTGGAATTCAAGAGCCCTGTCTTAGAAGATAGGGTTTGGTCCTAGACTGGGGGGGATGAGGACTTTCCACTGGTTAAGAGAATTTCATTTAATCATCTCTCGCACTGAGATTGCCCCAAATGATGACGAGCCTCATTTCTCCAGTTAAGGAGCTGCCCTATACCATCACGATGACAATAAAGGACAGGGCAGCCCACTGTCCTGCATGTTTTAGATGTTTCTCTACTCAGCTAAACAGGTCTGTCAATGACCCACTAATTAGAGTCAGGTGTTTTAGAGCAGGGAAACGTCT
>JBAMYA010084502.1:0-22765 GCA_037176975.1 Arrhamphus sclerolepis | reverse complement strand
GAGTATACATTCCTTTGGGGATTAATAAAGTTCTATCTATCTATATATCTACCTATCTATCTATCTATCTAAGCATATATATATATATGTATATATATATATATATATATATGTATATACACACACACACACACACACACATACATATAAAATCATAAACATGTGGCTCTACATTAACCATGCACGCTCCCTCTCACATACCATCATGTTTTCTAATTTCCCTCACTACCCACATCCCCTTGACTCTATCAGTTAAATGATTCTAATGCCCCCTCACCCTCCCACTCCCCCCATCCAGATGGGCAACATGTGCCACAACCTATTTAGCTATCAATAACCTACCTAAATATGTGTCACGACCAAGCAGTCCCCTTAAAACCAGACCAAAATGTCCTTGCATGGTTTCCCCACTGAGGGGCAGACAGGCATTTACGGTGGAGAGGGTACACACTTACACACATCACACACATCATGCACACAAACAGAGGAGGGCAGTGTCTGCCCTTGGCTTTGAGGTTAGGTCTTAAATTGTTGATTGACTGTAAGGAGGTTTCTTCTTCTAATGTGGTGCAGAGCGTTGGTAAACACCACTTAATGTAACGTGTGGGTGGCAATGAGGCGCCCACAAATAAATTCATTAAAACGAGAAATGCTGCTGATAATGTTGTCACAGTCCAAAAGAGGAGGATTATAGAAGGGTTTGATGAATTAGATTATAAACAAACCCTCATTTCACTGATGCTTTTCAGTGTTTTACAAAATGAGTGTGCGGAAAACAAATGCTTCACCTTTACCTCCTTTTTATTACAACACACACAAAAAAAATTCAAATAATTCTCAGGGAAATGGTATTTTCCCTGACACTAAAAGTAGATGTGTTTATATTTCATATGAAACCAATAGGAGAAAGCCAAGCTTCTGGAGCCCCAAACTATTTTCTTGTGTTCAAGTAGATACAGTGTATTTTCAACAGAAGCACCAAAGAAAAATGTGTGAATACTGGGAATACTGGTTTTCATTTCATGGCTGCATCATCAGACATTCACAGTACAAGAATTGTGGAACAATTCAAGTCAGTATGAGGAGAAGAAAGGAAATATACGCCGCACATATCCAAATAATATCTGTAGGCTGGTGTTAATTTCAGCAGGTTATTCAAATAGAAGCAAGAACAAAAATTTTGATTAAGAGTTTATGGCATTTAGTGGGCAGTTATTTTCCCGGCTGAAACAAGAGTTGGTTTTGACTGTGACGGCTGAGTAGCAGGAGTAAGTGATCCCCTTTCTGTTTTACACAGAAATGACAGCAGACGAATAAACAATTTCACGGTCTGTTGGGAACAGTAATACATGGCCTTGCACATTCACATCCAGTGTGTTCCTGTGCATGGGCTTCTTCATACAGGCAAACTGTCATACCACCGAGGCATGATACAATCAAGCACCTCTGAAAGTACGCAATACACTGTTCATTACTGAATTCATTATGCATGTGTCCAAGAAAATTCAAACATTCAAAAAAAACAAAACTAAAAAACAACAATCAGTTCTCAACAGCTTGCTGTGATTTACAGTTGGGTTGGTGTTACATTGTGCAGGAAATCAGCTGATGACAGAATGATTGTATTGTCTGGCTGAGGCAATTTCCTGATGGTTACGTTTTAAAGAGAAACTAAATGGTTTTTAATTGAAAATCTACTCCTCTGCTTTTACTGTGATGTCCTGAACTTAATGGAGGGACAATGAATAAAAGCAAGACAACAAAACAAGAAAGATAGAGGCTTTTATTATTGTTCAGTCCTACTACTTCTTTGATGAGCTCTATCAACTGTACAACACTGAGTTCAGTACAAACACACACACAGACTTAAAAACCGAATGCTTTGAGACAGTATAATCAATTTCATGATAAATAATGTCAGAGCAAGACTTAAAACATCTCAACATCTCAGCAGCTGATCTGCTTGTGAGCCTGACAAAAGCAAATAATGTAAAAGAAAACCACTTCCAAACCACTAAATCTTTCGTTGATGTTAGTATACTGTATATATGCTGTGATTGATGAGTCATGTGGAACTGAAAAGAAGTTGGAGCATGCATTCTTTTTGATCTGCTTTCCAAAAAAAAAAGCATATGCCAGACTTATTTTTTAGACTGTACTTTGTGTGCTGTGCTCTGTGATTTGGAGTCTGATCAAAGGCGAGCACAGAGCCTCACAAGCGAAGCAGTCGAAGCCACCAGCACCATATGCGTGTGCCCATCGGTGGGTCTACATACCATATGCCTGAAAGTGATGGTGTAATGCTTTCTGTGTGCCAATCATGTCAGCAATAGGAGTGTTCATAAGTACATTGCTGGACAATCTATCTGTCTGTTTATCTATTTATCTGTCTGTTTATCTATCTATCTGTCTATCTGTCTGTCTGTCTGTGTGTGATAGTGACTGTTGCAGCAGTAGGAGCTGGGTATTGCAGTCTCGTTACACATTCTAAAGTGCTGGGCAGTGGAATATCCTCTCTGGTGTCACGTTTCCCTGTCAGGAAGGGATCATAGAGATGTGCCAAGAAGCACTGTGCTTGGGGAGCCCTGCTCACTCTCGCACAGTAAGCCAAATCCATATCAAAGTATCACCCCCAAACACACAAACACATTCAAAGCAACCACCTGGAAAGTCCTGTCAGACCCATCAAACCCCAAAAGTGTTGCCTTACCGTGTGAGTAAACTCACAACCGAGCACGGATGAAGACATCCGTACATACTTTCATCCACCGACTCTGCTGCTTTTCACCACATAAGAAAAGAAGCACACCCTGAAGGTTTACACAAGCACATAATAATGCTTAGTGTGAGGATTTAAACACACACACACATTTATACTTTGTGTTTCTAAATCCTCACACTAAGCATTTGCACCATCAATTACTAAAGCCCCCAACCCTTATCATTAGTTTACACATGTAGATTTAAGCAGACGTAGATTTTTATTATGGGATTTCATGCTGAAACACCTTTCAAGTTTCATCTCAAAGTACAGGCCTGTAACGTGTGATAGAAGCCAAAGATTGCAGACTGGACAGAAGCCTAGCTTTTTCTGTTGTAACCTCTGGCCTAGTAACAGTAACAACGAGGACGTTTTATCACATGCGGTCTTGATTTTCAGTCACTGGAAAGAAGAGGTCAATGGTCAGCCAGAGACGCTCGCCATCCAGACGGACGGCTCGCGGTAATGGAGATGTAGCACTTCTACGCTTAGCTCATTCCACTTCTTGTATAGTGTTGCCAAAAGGTCGACGTGCTGTCTGATATTGAATCTGGACATTGGACGACATGGAAAGGTTACAGACAGAGTTTACTGAGGTTTTAATTGGATGTAAATCTGCTAATTCTATTTGCACAGTGACGGCCGAACAGCAAACTCATCAAACTACGTATGCAAGCATATACATTCTGTACATGAAATGTTAGCAAAGGCTGGGCTGCACGTATCCTATTACTTCATCTTTCTTCCACCTTTGCAATGATCACCATGCACAAACAGTTGCACGCACGCATTCGCTGCATGATTTGGATCTTGGTAATAGGGTAGGGAAAGACAGAGGTTGTGTAAATGTCAAGTTCACCCACTAACCACATTATAGAATTAAAAACTGCTAAACAAGTTAGTAGGCAGTTTTCTGAAAACATTCAAGGTTAACAGTCAATATCTGCTTAAAGTGTGCACTGAGTTAAAGTAACTGAGCTCAAAAATGTTTTGTGGACAGATTTGGACAGAGGTAATAAGTACATTTGGAGAGTAAAACTTGGTGCAGTGTGATGCATTCTGAGAGAAAAAGAACACAGTGGTGTGTTTTTTTTGTTTTTTTTTAAAAAGCCATTGAATCACTTAAAAATTAATTCAGGGAAAAAAATAAAATCATACAAATAAGGAGACTTTACAAGTCACAAATCAGTGGTTGTGCAAACTGCTAAAAGCCACCAAACAAAAAAGATAGATTAAACATTCCAACCACCCAGTCATCAGAGATGGATAACAACTCCTTGGGTTCCAGACTTTGAGTATCCATCCATCCATGTATGCGTCCATCTTCTACTTCTTATCAAGTCTACATTGCAGGAACAATATTTTGAGCAGAGATCCTCAGACCTCCCTCATCCCTGCTATCATTTCCACCTTTACAGGCGGACACCATGGTGTCACTGCAGGGGATCATGGGTTTACCCGAAGGAATCCTTCCAGTCTGACATGTCCAAAACACCTACCCTGGCAGGCTTCCAACAGGCATCCTGGGTATCCAAACCACCTTGAAATGGCTAATTTTAAAGTGGATGAGCAGTGGCTTCTCTCTGAGCCAGCGACTTAACTACCTTTTCAAGAAAGCTCCTTTTGGCAGCTTGTGTTGACAATCCGATTCTTTTGTTCACCTCCAGTTAATGACTATTGTGAGTGATGGAATGAAAACTGACAGGTAAATCGAGAACTTCAACTTCACCAAAATGAACCGGTACAATATTACAGTTGTACCAGATCATCACTGCAGATGTGCACAAAGAAACTTGAAGTCCTCCACTTGGAGAGGCAACTTATTCCCAAGCTAAAGTGGGTAATCTATCCTTTTCCAACTAAAGACCACAGTCTTGGACTTGAAGGTGCTGACCTGCATACCAGCGGCTTCACAACCTACCTCCAAACTGCCCCAGGAATTACTGCAGGGACATGGTCAGGAGCCTCGTAAATGCTGCTAAAACAATAGCAGTATCCTGACCGTCTGATGCATTGATGGTGATAAGACTGAAACCCTTTTTCGTGTGTGTGTATTCATCTTATATAATTCAGTATTAAAATGTCATTCTCCATGATGAGCCTTACGTCGCTTGCACAACAGAGAGCTTATGATTCATTTTATCGCTGAAAGTAATAACATGTGGAGACAGACAAATAAAGGAAGGCACAAAACTTATCAGTGTTCTCCCACAAAAGACACAAAGCTGCAAGATCTTGCCAAGTCTGATAAGCAACCTAATGCTCTTCTTGCTCTCCTGCTCATTTCACTCCACCCATCCCACCCCTGCCGCTCCATCTTGACAGCTGGGGCCTCAGTCCCACATCAGTGGAAATTTCCTGAACTGTCACTCCAGTAGATGGTCTGGGTGATTGCATAGTGTGGAGAGTACAGCTGGAAAGGCCACACAAATACACACCCTCAATTCTCCCTCAGCCAAATGTCCACAATATCCACACGATGGCTGTCACCCTAACTCCGGTGGCTTGGAGGCAAAATTTGTCTGGCCATGCATGTAACTTTCTGTCTCAACCCCCCCGCCCCCTGCTATGATTTGCCTTCTTTCCCCTCCTTCATATTGTCTCCTCACCTTCACGTTGCTGGGGTTTAACCTGTCAAAATAACTCAGACAAGGGCTGGAATGAAAAGGTGGTAGGTAAAAGGGAGAAATGGAAATCCCTATAAATAAAACATGAAATATTTGCAGAATTTAATTTCCTATGTGAAAAATATGAATTATTGCAGTTAAATAAGGTAATTATCACTGACTCATTGTTATTACTTTCTAAGTTACTTTAAATTCTGTGTTATTACTCTAAATGTCTTCTATCCATAGAGTCATAGTTGTACAGGTTGACCTTGAAGCAGCTGCAGAGATGTCATAATTGTCATAGTTTGACACTGATGCTTTAGAAAATGAAAGACCTAAATGTTAAATGTGCAAGAATAACTGTCAGTACCAGAAAAACAAAAAACAACAAACAAACAAAAAACTTGGGGACCATTTACGTATGACTAGAAGATATGGTCCGCTGACTTTGCAAGAGTTTTTAGAGCCCTGTTTCTTCAACAGGTGATTATTAATTTAGATTAGATTTTTAAATAAAATAGAATTTCAATTAATGTAGTGCAAAAAGAACAAAAGATTCAGAATAAAGATGCACTGCCCACCCTTTATGTGCAGCTAGAATTCCTTCCAAAGAAAGAATAAATCTGCACCAGGAAAATAAAACTAATTGCTCTTCTGGGATGAAAGTGACACCAATTGTAATTACAAAGTTACTGGATTAAGAGCCAGGTTGATAAACACATCTCTAAACTGCAAGAGATATTCCAATACTTTTTTTTTTTCACCTCACTGTCTTGTCAAGATTTCTGAACAGGAAAGCTGCAGGGATCCTGTTAAACTTCACTTCACATTTGATTACCTCCAGATTCACTCATCGCATCAAAACATAAACAGGTTACCAGTGTGCTGAAACTGCGCCGTTGGCTTTCTGTTATCCACTCTGTGGGAACATATGTACTTTAAGTAGGTCAGCTATCATACAGGTATCACTGACTTGTTCTGCTCTGAAACTCACCCTTTCAAGTCTTCGCATCTTCAATTAATCCTGCCCGTATCTGACATGATCCACAGGTTCACCAGGTTCAAAAAGGGAAAGCCACTCTGAGGCTGTGAACCAGTCTGAGATGGGACAGTAAAAGTGTGCCCAACCGACAACAGCTACAAGCACCAGTAAGGGTGTTACAGCTAGTTAATCAGACAAGTGCTAATCTGTTTAAGAGATCAACAAATGAGCCTCTCAGCGCTGAAAAGGAGGACACAACCCCATGGACAATAGAGCAGGTCAATGCCATTGTTCAAGTGAACAAGAGGAATGACAGAAAGGGGGTATTAGTGTCATAATTTGTGTCAAAATTAGGTTGAGTTTACAGATGGAGTATCAATCTGTGGGAATTTTACTGGAATAATTTACTTTGGACTGATTAATAGAGTAACTTTAAGATCTGAATGTGACAAATATTGCCAGTGTGTTCATTTTATAATGTGATATTTTATATTTTACGGGTTTTAAAATATCTGGAAATAACACAACCACCTGTTCTCTCTGATTGGTAATGTCTAGACACCGTACCTTTGCTGTGTCTGTGTTTCCAGGGGGGGGGGAAAGGTAAATCAGGGTGCAAAAAGGAAAAGCCAGAGATCACAAAGGGGCTTGAGGATTCTCCACACCTCTTCTTGTCTCCATGGAAACAAGGACAGGCACATTTAGCTGCGAAGAGACCACCACATGGGAGGAGGAAAAGCATGCGTCCTGCAACTGGAATTTCACAGACTCCAGCGCAGACATTTTCTCACACCCCTCGGGATCAAAGTGTTGTTTATATGCTACAAATTCTGAACAGACATATCAGTGTACACCTGATGCCTCCTGTCTTTCAACGTTTGTCTGTTATACTTACCGAAAAAAAAAGAAAATGGATGTAGCTGGAGAAAAATCTGTGCCAGACATAAAAGAGTCTGGCATATTTAAGTACCGACAGAGCTGCCAGTCATTTTAATCCACTTTTAAAACAGCACCAGCACTTGTTAGAAGAATGAAAAACATTTTGACTATTTGAACAAATTTCTAGGCTCAGCGGAGAAAATAAAAACCGTTATTCTTCAAGGGCAAAACAGAATATAGCTACAGGCAGTAGCATCCACAAACAAAAACTGTTATTCTTTCATAAAATACATCTAAAAACTGCTGTATACCTACAAAAAGAGAGTTTCTCAAACATTGCAGCCACTAGAGTGGCATTTTCTTTCAGGAACATATGAATAGTGGCTGCTCAGACAACCACTCTGACACACAAACGCATAAGCTGAAAAAAATTCAGTCATTAGCCTCTTTTAAGTGAGAATAAAACAGCTGATCTTATTTTTAAAAAAAAAATCTCACAGCTAATTTAATCATTTTTCATGTTTCTTTTTTTTTCCAAAATGGCCATATGCTGCTGCTGTTGTAGATTCATACAGTGATAAATGATTTGCATTGGAATTGATGACATCACTATCAGTTGCTGACCCAGACAGAGGAGGTGAGTGAACGAGACAGGAGTGCCGACAGAGAGATACAAAAGGAAGTCTTCACTGAGTCAAGAGCAGGCAACATCATCCGCTTTGCCTGACCTGCATCCCTGCTGATGTTATTTGTTCCAGTTCAGAACCAACATGGAGCACTGCAATAGGAGAAACTTTAAGAATACAGTTGTCAACGCTGCGCGATGGGAATAGATTCAGACAAATCAGTTTAACTCATCATTACAATGAAAATATGACAACATTTCTGTAGCTTTTGAGTCTGACAAATCAAAAGCAAAGACTGTGATTAAACACTGGACAGATAATGATGGAAGATCTGAATTATTTAAATTATTCAATTATTTTGGACAATGCCAAATCAGATCACGTTACAACATTGGCTAAAGCATGAGGTCCACCTCCAATGTTTATAGTGTAATGTTGTTTTTTCATGTTTCATGGAACATTGATGCCCTCATTATCCTGAAGTTTAAGTTGGAAATGTTAGTCTTGACCTGGTGAGCTGGCTGTCCTGCATTGTGGCATGCGTTGGTAAAGTTGTTGTCTAGTTTTTTCTATCTGAAATTCTGTGTTATGAAACACAAAGATAAGAACTAGATCGGCTAAATGTTTCACTTTACAAAAGTTGTTTCAGCTTCTACAAGCCCACAGGGAGTTGTTTAAAGAAGATGTGATACAAGACAACGGTCAAGTTGCACATTACCAGCTTAAAAAAAGAGACTTATGTTATAACACTAATGAAAATTTGATACAATATGTTGTCTTTGTGCTATTTTCAGACAAAATACAGACTAGAAATGATTTGAGTAGCATTAATTTTGTTGTACTTTTTTTTTTAATTTACAGAAACCTACTTTTTTATATTGGGATGTGCATGGAGAGACATATCTACGATCATATAAATCCAGACACACTCCGGGGGCCTTGTTAGAGTGGGCTCGCAGGCAGGTTCCAGATGCCACATGCTGGGCTGAGTGGCTGCTCACTGTGCTGAAGAGCGAACAGGCATAGAGCCTGGCATTAGCTCACACATTTCCATTGGTGATTTGTCAAAATGCAGACAACCACATCTGCCCATGGAGATGTGGAGACACAGAAAGACAAAGGCATTTAAACTGTGAGATGTGTGTACGTTCTCCCTCCAACTTCTTATTCTCCTCTGTATCTCTTTCTTTCTGAAGATGCCCAGTGATCTAGTCTGTCAGCAGGTAGAGTGACTGGAGCTTTGATGTTGAAACCACAAACTGTATTAAAAGAACTAGACAAACCCTCTGTGATATCACCCAAATTTTTCCAAAGGTAGTTTTGGTTTTTCTGCTTTTTTGTTTGTTTTTTGGACCTATGAGGGGACACCATCTTGATGGGAACTGACTCTGGACCAGTTGGCAGAAACAAGCCTAGGAGTCTGTCGGAACATGTTCACCTTATTTCAGTTACCACAACTTATATGTATTACTTTACTTTAGCTTGTGTAGCTAATTAACTAATGTTACCTTTCCCTTAAATCTGTCCATCCATCCAGATTTAAGACGTCACCACTGAAATCCCATCTGAAAGGATGATGACTGCCAGAGGTTGGGTCCTGCCAGACCTTCTGCCCTCCATGCCTAGCTACACAACCAAGGCTAACTGTCTGGCTAGGCTGCAGGAGGAAACAGCAGCAGTGGTCAGACTGCAGCTGGCTGACAGTCTTTGCTCCCGGCCAAAGGCCAGAGTCTGTTTTGGCTTTTAGCCCACAACCAAAGGCATCTAGCCAGACGTCATACTCAGCCTCCACAAGAGCCACCTTCACCCCCTATCTCTTCCTGGCCAACTCAGTGTTTGTACTGGCAGTCTGTTAGTACTATAAAAAGGCAAAAGGCCGCATTATCCTTAAAATAAAAGTGCATATACTCATTTATATCTGAAGTTTGGTGTAGGAGGGATAATGGTAATCATCTCAAATTCAGGGTTTGAACTAGGACCCCCTTACTCCAGAACAATCTTGATGCTGCACCATTCCAAGACATTTCGAACAATGTCTTGGAATGGTGCCTCCAATTTTATGCCAACACTTTGTAGTCCAAAATGATTGTGGCTCAGTGCGCAAGACTTTAAAGGCATGATTTGACAAGTTCATTGTAAAAGAACCTGAGCAGCCCATGCAGACCTCTGACTCCATCAACACTGAGCAGCTTTTGGATGAACTGGAATAGAGAGTGTGAGCCAACATCAGCGCCTGACCTCATCAGTGTGCTGCAGAATGAATGTGCACACATTCCTACAGAGTCTTGTAGAAGTGGAAGCTGCTAAAAGGGGCACCACTTCCTTATTAAAACATTAAAAACAATGTCATTACAAATTACACTTGATGTAATGGTCATCCTTACACCTACATTTGTAAATATAGTGTATCTATTGCTCAAAAAACAACAACACAGCTTTAATCATACACACATTTGTAATGTTTAAAATTTTACTTGATCAGGTGCATTAAAAAAAAAAAAGTTTTACATTTTAACATGGGAGTCATTGTAGACTGACTTGCGTTTGGAGCCAGCCCCTAGTGGCTACAACAGAACTGCATGTAGAACACTTTCACATCAACAAATGGTTTAGCAGGTCAGATGAAGCCCCGACTTCTATGTTTGTGCGTCTGTGAGGTGCTGATTGTTAAGACAAAAATTTCTTTTTCATCACACTGAGGCGGATGTATGAAAAGGTAACGCAGGAGATGAGAAAGAGAAAAGAAGCGAGAGGAGAAGTGACATAGTGGTACAAAGGGAGGCAGAAAGTGTGACGAAAAAAGGAGGTCAGACTGTGGATAATATTTGATTGCACTGAGCCGAGGAGTGCTTGAAGGTTGAGGATTGGATGGGATTGACTGAAATGAGCAAGGAAGGTAAAAAGTAACGCAACACATGAGATCAATTTATTGTTGAGAAACTTTTTTAAGCTATTTCCACGTAAAGATTATAACAACACCACAAGAGCATGCCATTTTGGGCTCCACAGAGTGACAAACTTCCATGATTACTCTTGGTTTTATTTCACACAGAAAACTGTTTTTTAAGAGGATCAAAGACAAGCATTTTCACATTAACTAAACTACTTAACTGAAATATCTGGCAAATAAACCGCGGTTCCTTTTCATTCTTTCTGCCACTTGAAGCCACACACACCCAGCCTTTAATCATCTCTCTTAGAAATGTGCTTTGTGCAGTGAGAGACACACCCTGATACAGATTATCAGCTGCCTGACAGCTCCAATTAGACGGTTTTCTAAAACAAAGTACGACTGTAGAACACAGAGCATCAGCCTTCTCCAGTGGCGTCCTGATAACACTGCAGAAAACGTCCTCACTATTTTATCAGGAAGACTTTCTGTAGAATAATCTAACACAGACAAAGATAATGGAAAATTGCACCCAAGAGAGTCACCAAAGAGACCACCACAGAGTCTCTCCTTCAGAAATGCCCCTTCCAATGAAGGGGAAATGATGGTTTTAGCCTTGCTAACATAAACAGATATCTATACTAAGTACTGAAGGAACTGTTCCATGCTGGAGCTATACAGCCAGTTTGGATCTACTGTGAGGAATCGATGAAACAAGAGGTCAGCAAAAGCTACTCGAAGATGTTAGAGCGAGCTAAATGGGAAAGTGACTAAGCTACATCTGAGTGTTGCTGACCGGCAACTTCCAGCCAGCAGAGAGCTGTTGAAATTATTGATATATATGATCAGACATTTCTGCTCTTTGATCAAACAACGGGAAACAGCCTCCACTGAAGATCGGGCACTTTTAATCTGAGATTATTAACATTGATTCAGCTCAGGAGTTCTGAAAAAAAAATACAAAAAAACACAGATAATATGTTACATAAGGGAGGAAGTGCAGTTAATTATTTCATAGCGCTCTCCAATTAATGAAAATGACACCAAGCAAATGAAGTTCCATTTTGATACCTTGGAATGTTAATTTCTCTCAACTTCAAACCTAAACTGTTGAATTATGCCAACATTACAAGTTAGCCACTGAATTAGGTAGCAGCATTTGCCTATATAAAACTGCAGGAACAGCCAGGTTATGCTGATGGTGGGCAGAGATAAAGATGTTCATGGACTGTAATTCAACTAATGAGCAAAAAGATCGATCGTTTCACAAGTCATTTTGAGCCTATGGAAGCTTTTTCTTGGCAAAAACTAAAGAAATTAAGAGACACATTGATGAATAATTACAGAGATAATAACTATTGAAGCTTGAACTTATTAAATGACTATTGTGAATGTGTGTCTGTTTTGTTTCCTTTGATTTATCATTCAGTGCTAGAACTGTTTTTTTCTTTTCTTTTCTTTTTTTAAGAGGAGCAGATGGCAGATTCAGTGCCTACAACGCTGTTGGGTACCTCTCTCTAGTTCTCAGCACATTACACAGTCACAGTCCTGTGTGGAATCAATACTAATGCTTTCTTCATACAACTCTAACCGTCCCTGCGCTGGGTGAGCACACAATCAGCTGCCTGTGTCAGTTAGGAAATAATATTTCATCTGAAATGTCTAAGTTATAGTAAATATCGACAACCTTGTGCACTACTGTCATTAGGACTATTATAACTATTGACTATCTGAGTGGGGATGAGGATGTTAATGAATTTAATATGTACTTGCAACCACATAATGCTATTACACAAAGTAATATTTTAGTGGATTATCAAAATCGGTGAATTGAGATGCGTCTCTGGTAATGCTAATGTATGCGATTATTATCATTCATTTTCTTTTCTTTTTTTTGCCATCTGCATGAATTAAAAGGGACTGCATCAGAAGTTATTTATTCAAAAGGAGTCTTTAAATGTCATGCCTTGAACTGATTGCTGCTAATCACAACTAGTTCACAACTGTGCTCATTCAGCTACAAGATGACAGACGTTATAACAGTCAACTTATATTGTATTTCACACAACAATGGCAATATCCATGCCATGTTCACAATCTGTGTGTGAGATGAGCCTACAGAGTGAAGCGCACTTGTAAATACAAAAAGAAGGTAGAAGCTTTTTTATTTCGATTGATGATTTGTAAAAAATGAGACTCAGCAGTTTGCTGATTTTTAAACCTGAAATTATAGATGTAGTTTAACATTACAGGCATTTTCATCTAATTGTGCGTTTGTCTATCTCATCTCAAGGTGACTAATGTCACACTGCTCTCTGTAAATTCAGGAGATAGCAGTCCTGATTCATTTGTATCTGAGAGCTGCCTTTGATGTCATCATGCCTTCTATTTTGCCATGAACACCAGGTTAGCAATAAGGGGACAGACTTCACTATCCTAGAAAATTACTTTTTCAGTGTCCATAAGCCAGATTCCTTCATCTTCTGCCCTGTGTCTCATGGGGTCCCTCAGGGCTCTGTGCTGGGACCAATACTATCCTGCCTTTATATGCTTATTCTTGATAACTTGGCATGAAGAAATACAACATCTACTTTCACTTCTATGCTGATGACATGCATCTCCATTTCCCTGAGATTCTCAGGAAGTAATTTCTTACAGTTGTTCTGTGACAAAAAAGTAAAATGAAATAGTAAAAAGCTCAAGAATCATATTTTTAAACCTTGATTTTCAGATTTCTCCAGAATTAAATTTGCTCTGTACTCAAAAGCAGCTATTAACAATTAAGAATATTTACCAAACTCAGAGCTTCCGTGTCTCATTAAGATCTGAAAAAGGTCATTCCCCCACATTTAGACTACTTCAGTTCTCTGTATCGAGGCATCCCTGGTTCTCTAATCATCCAACCCCTGCTGCTCCTTTGACAATTGCTCTATGTCGTTTTAATGTGTTTTTATATTCTATTTTATGCTTTACACCTCACTTTGCTCAGCAAAAGCTGTTGTTAATATGCTTTATTCATATTTAATTTACATATTTCATCAAAATTTATGTCATCCTCTTTCTTTTCCTTTTATTTAAAGCACTGGCAGATCACTTTTTGTACCAAAAAGTTTTATAACTTCCTATACGTCACGTATTGACGGTTGTTTATCGCAACAAACTGCATGCCCAGTTCACCAGAAGTTCCTGAATGACTGAAAAAGACACAATAATAATACTACCACAGTCAAAGGTTCTGTAAAAGATGATGTTTTCCTAAACCTAAATAAGCAGTTTTGGTGCCTTAAATTGAATTGAAATGATTAGAAACTACAAGCCAAAGGAAAAACTGACACAAAACTTGAACTTCATAGTTGAAATTTCTATGATGTATTGTTTGCGTGTACTATTACAGACTTCTGGCATTTTTATATTAATTCATCTAGCGAGATGCTGTTGAGGAGCACGACCCTGGTGGTTGAAAAACGGCACTACAGTTGAATGTGGCGCATGAAAAAGAGCGCAAAGAGCACTAACCAAGCACCATCATGTGAGTGACAATGTTTCCTTTTATCATTTTGGGAGAAAGGAGATGTTGCTCATATCAAGATCAATATTATGTGTTGCTGTTAGGTGGAAAACATTACATTATACTGGTGCATTGAGTTTGATTGGATAAAGTCTAATGGAGTCATGTTTATGGTAGAATAGCAAAATTAGTCTCGATTCTTGAGCAGTCATAGCTGATAATTATATGGTCATATGTGTCAAATGAAATAAAGGGTTCATTCTACTTTAACAAACAGTTATACCAAACTTCATATTTACAATTTGGCTTCAGCAAATCCAGGATGATGATGTTGAAGACTTAAGGGAAAGAAACAAAAAATCAAAAACCTTCTTCGCAGAACAAGAAAAAAAGATGGACACCTTTTGGTTTCAGTTGAACTACTGTCTTTTGTCCCTTTTGAATGCATGTCATGACGAATGCTGAAATGCTCAAACATACACACAAAGACACAAACTCTGATGAATAACATTATCAATCACAGCAATAGTGGGACATAGGTCCTCCTAGAAGCGCTCAGCCCCTCCCTCTCCTGAGCGGTGATGAGGATGTCTCCATTGTCTGATCACGCTGAGGGAGGAAATGGTTTCTCTCTGTTCCTTACAACTCAGTCGCTGCCCATGTGCAGAGCTCTGCTGACCTGACAACACTCACTTCATTTAGTAACTTTTACTCAATCTTTTTCTTTCTTTCTTTTTTTTTTTGGTGATCTTGACTTCCCACTCTCTTTTACATAACCTTCTCCTCTGTGACTGGAAAGCCAAGAGATTTCTAGAAAGTTCCCCTCCATGTTATATGTTACAGGATTGAGGGATGTCAAACCAAGTTTTAAAAAAGAAAGAAAGAAAGAAAGAGAGTGGATACTACTACTTATATTTGAATGGTTGTAATTGAATTTCCATATTAGATTGTGTTTTTGTGCAGGTATTACTTTACAGTGTGGATGCCCTCATTGTGAGACAAGCATCCTCTGCATCTCAATAATATGTGATGGATGAAGCTATCAGAAAAGTCCCAGGCTGATAAATTATGACTTGTCTTACTCTCTGTGGGTAAACTAGTCCATCTGGGAGGAACTGCAACTGTGGATGCATACTGGTGTGTGCTGGTTGAGACAGCAAGGAGATCTCGGCAGTGATTTATTCATGACACAAGTGGGTGAAGACTGAGTCTTCCTCTCTCCTCCCTGCTCCCTCAGCTCTCTCCTCAACACCACAACATCATTCTCACATTGCCTATGCTCTGCTGAATATCACCGTATTTGCCCACATTTGACCTGCCTCCCCTCTACCCACTCATATTAGTCACGTTAAATCATCGACAGGCAGGTACATTTCATCCTACTTTGAGACACCTTTCACTGATAGATTACATCAAATTGCTTTAAAAAAAAAAAAAAAAAACTCAAGTGCATTTATTCAAAACTGAGTTTGTCCACCACAAGTTTCATTTCAGGGGATAATTTAGAGAAAAGCAAAATTAACAGTTATTCAGTGCTTTTAAAATAATCAACAGCTACAGTATGAAAGTGGTATAAAATTGATCAAACTGTCTATATGAAACACATTTACTAAAGCACTGGCGTATTATATAGAATAAATATTGCACTCCAGCTTCCATTACCAAATCCCGTTGTTAGATCTTTAAAATAAAGACATGGCAATGCCCATTTAACAGGCTCATTAATGTATCTGATGTCAGAATTAACAGCATCACCTCCAGTAAAATGTCCATCCAGGTTACTTCGACAAACAGACAAACACACACACACACACACACACACACAGAAATGCTAATATTGATAAATATTTGGAAAACATGAACTCTTTGCAGTGAATAATTGGTCATTATTGTATGTTTGGAGTTTCTTCAGAGTCTGGGAAACTAAGGCTTCTACTGGACAGTTTAAACTGTTCTGTAAAATTCAGATTTTAGAAGCTTTTTTGAACAAAGTCTGTTTGTTTTTGTCTATCCAAATTACTTTGTAGTAACAAAAAAGAAAAAGAACTCTACTGCAAATGGCCCACTTCACTCACTTGGTACCCAGTCTGTTAGCAGTAGCATAGTCTCACATAGAAACTTGCGTTTCCTAAATCAAAAATGATTCTCCTGTGAAATATGGAATGACACAGCAAGTTGTTACTTGTCTAAATGTTTTTCTCTGCTGTGACAGCTCTGTATATGAGGTCTAGAAATGACTTGTGCCTGTCAGTTATTCACTCAGACTGAACTCGGATCGTCTGTGAGATAAACTGTTTTTCTCTTTGCACAGTGATGCAAAGCAGACGTTACCAAATACTTTTTTTCCTCTTTAAGTACACGTGCTTTTGGTAATAGAGATTTTGATAAGAAGTTTTTGAAATGTACTACTCATGTGTAAGGCTAATCGAACCTCACATTAAATATAATCTGAAGAATACTTAAAATATGATTAAGAACATCTTCAGATTAAATTATAACGACATCATAACGACATGCATTTTCATTTTTTTAAACTTTCATTGAAGGATAATAAGACATTTCATCATTTTATTTATTTATTTTTTTAAACTTGACCACCGACCATTGAACCTACCTCTTTTATAAACGAATGTATAAGCACCCTCAGAAAGCGCTTCTCAAGTCCAATATCTTGTTTTGCAATATTAAAGAGAGCGAGCCAGATATGCACCAAAATATAAGCTAATCCTGTGCTGATATCTGTCTTTGTCACAGTTCCTATGCAGGAGAGTTTGGCCCGAAACACTGGCCCAACAGCAGGTATGAGTATGTGATGAAGCTGAAGCAGGCGGCACTCAACTTTGCCAGGAAACGCTGGGCTGACTACATCCTGGTACATATTAAGATCATCTTTCTTAAGAGAGCAGTTTTTCGATTCTTACCCTTGCTCTTCCTGATTTACAGCTCATGGCATGCATTTTCCCTTTGCAGCTGTTATTTCATGCAAGAAAAATTTGGCAGTTGTTTCTCAAATGACAACACACCAGAGGCTCTCAAGTCATTTTCTTCCGTGTTTCTTTTCCTTTTCCATTTTTCTGTTTCAGTATGCTGACACGGACAACATCATCACCAACCCAGATACCCTCAATCTCATGATTGCAGAGAACAAGTCAGTCATCGCCCCCATGCTGGACTCGCAGGGAGCATACTCCAACTTCTGGTGTGGGATCACTCCACAGGTGAGAACTTCGATCATTTTCTGGAAGAAAACACTGCAGAACTGTTCTCATGTTGTACACCAGAGCTGGAAGGAAAAGGGCACATGCGTATAAAGCTGTGCCATTTCCAACATATTTTCTATTTGTGCACTGTTTTAGGGATATTATCGTCGCACAGCAGAGTACTTCCCGACCCGTTTTCGTCAGAGACTGGGCTGTTTCCCCGTGCCTATGGTCCACAGCACCCTGCTGCTGGATTTGAGGAAGGAGGGCATGAAGAAACTGGCTTTCTACCCTCCTCACGAAGACTACTCATGGCCATATGATGATATCATCGTTTTTGCGTTCTCCTGTCGTGCTGCAGGTTTGTTAACTGTATGCAGCATGATTTGATAGAACACTTTCATTTTTTTTCCTGTTTTAGCTGTTAACCAAAGCACATTAAGGTTACAGTTCTGTAACAACTATAATACATAAGCTATAAACTGTTGCTGTTTGTCATCCAGACTGGGAAGGGTTCAGAAATTACAGCTTTTTAAGGTGAAGAACCTCCTTTTTAGGGGACTTGAACTTTTTATTTTTTATTTTTTTTGGACATTTGCAAAACACTGGTGGACACTTCCACTCCCACCACTTGTCCCAGAACAACCAGTGAGGTGAATAAAACACACAACGTAGACATATTATTTTCTAAGTTAGCATAAAGAGAAGACTTCACAAGAGGGATATAAATATAGTTCACGATGAGGTGCCACCTATTCATACAGTAAGCTTTGAGAGAGAAAAAAAAAAAGATCAGATGTTCAAAGTAATGTCCTAAAGAATCCATATCTGTCCATACTAGCTTTCTTTTGATAGAAGTAACTAAGGCCAGTCTGTGCCAGAATAGCAGGAAGACAAAGGAATGCAGAAAGCTTGGAGAGACTCATGATCAGAAGTTGCCAACATTATCTGTAAAACACATGGAGGGAGTGTGATGATTTCAGCATCCATGGCTTCTGTTGGTACTGGAAACTAGTGATTTTTTTTTCTTTCTGATGAAATAAAATCGAAAGGTCCAGGTGAATCCTGAAGAAGACAGTATATTCTCTTGGCTCAAAGTCAGACAAAAGCAGCAAATATGACTGACCAGAACCTGTTGCAATGTCAAATAACCTGATATCAGCCTGATTAAGCTGCATTTTGTTTACCGTTACGAGTTTGGAGTTGAACATGTGATCATCTGCTTTCTTCAGCTGAGTGTCGTAGTTCACCTGGTGTAGACTGGAGGTGCTACACTGGGGGCTGCCTCCATGATGGGACCGAGCAGACTTCAGAAAGCCGGGCCCTTCGTCGTTTACAGAAAGATTTGCTGTACATCTTTTGTGTTATAGTTATGTGAAGTCATTGGATGGGGCAGCAGCATGAGAACTAGTGACTTAAAGAAACTGGACAAAAGTTGGCTCTGTGTGGAGCACTGCTTTGGAGTTGATCATGCAAAGAACTTGGTTGCACAAGCTTAAAAACAGTCGACTCTGCACATCATCATTTGTGTGTTATTACATTTAAGCCCCGACGAAAAGAGGGTCATACGTTTATATAAGCTGTAAGTCTTAAACCTTTCCTCCAGTTGGGGTTTGACTAACCTTTAAGTGAAAGTTTCAAAGTTTAAATGAAACTTATGTTTTTGTAAACAGCTAAATGCGTGCTCAAGTACATACGTATAACACGTACATTAAAGCGCTGATGTTAATCAGTTATACCTCTGGATCTTCATCAATAACCACCTGTTGGGGTCTGTTATGATAGACGGAGATTTGTTTTGTTGTTTTTTCTCAGCGATTCAGATGTACTTGTGCAACAAGAAGCGCTATGGCTATCTAAATGTTCCAGCCAAACCTCACCACACCCTGGAGGATGATCGCCTCAACTTTGTCCACGTGCATCTTGAGTCCATGAGTAAGAATCCGCTTATATAAAACAAATCGACAAACATATACACACACACACACACACACACACACATATATAGATATAACAGTTCCTGCTGTGTGTTTTCTTTTCCTCTACTAACTCTCGTATCATCTCTGTCATGAAGTTGATGGTCCTCCCATGTATCCATCTTCGTATGTTCACATGTTCCCGAAACAGAGAGACCTCATGGGATTTGACGAGGTAAGAGTCTTTCCACCGTGTTCCTGGCTTGAGATGTTAACAGGCATTTTCAGAAATCTTAAAACGTGCACAACAATTATGGACACGCAGTTCACCTCTCCTCCTTCAGATCTATCTGATTAATCTGCGACGCCGGCAGGACCGCAGAGACAGGATGTTGTTTTCTCTCAACGAGCTGGAGATCGACGTGAAGGTGGTAGATGCCATAGATGGAAAGTGAGCACAGCTTTCTCCATAAAGTAAACAAGCATGCAAAGAGCAATAAGCAATACCACAACTGCAGACACAGAGAAGAAAAGCAGAAGATAGTAGTAAAATATTATTATTTATTTATTTATTTATCCTGTCTTAGTTTTTTAGTCAAGACTCAGTATTCATAAGGAGTCTGCTCTTTATAATTCTACTGGGTCCATTTTCTATCATGCTTTGAGCAAAGCATGCATGAAGGCAGATAGTGGATGATTATAAAAATCATTGTCATGGATGGGTAAGCCTTCCAAGTTCACATACTGGGAAGTATGGCAGATGGACTAAAAATGATGGGATGGGAAATCTAACACCAGCTGTAGATTCATTTACAACATTATCAACATTTCATGTGGTTGCACGCATTAAATTTGGTCCATCTTTGTACATACTTGTGTATTATTCCTTGCGTAACCTATAGTTGTGTGTTTCTGTTGTGTGCAGCGCGTTGAACAGCAGTGACATTAAGGTCCTGGGTGTTGACCTGCTGCCGGGCTACTATGACCCGTTCTCCGGACGCACTCTGACCAAAGGAGAGGTGGGCTGCTTCCTCAGCCACTATTACATCTGGAAGGAGGTGAGTGGATCTATGTGCACACACGTGCATGCTGCAGGTGATAAAGTGGATTTACTTATTGATGTCTGTGGAAAACACTAGTAATAGACTCAAATCAAAAACAATACACTTATTGTAAAATGTGGCTGACCCTGTGACCTCTGAATGGTATTTTGAGAATTCCCATCTTGATCTTTTGACATCGGATGCTCCAGAGTATACTCTGCTCTATTATCTAATCTCACAAATTTGGATTTTACATTTCAAGCAGCTTCCAAAGACAAAACCGTCTTATGGAACTGGGATGTATTGGTTTCTTGATGGAGTTGGATTTGTGTTACGTGCTGATGTTTTCCCTCTGTCTTCAGATTGTGGACATACAGATGGATAAGGCCCTGATCTTCGAAGACGACATTCGTTTCCAGGCCAACTTTAAGCGGCGAGTGCTCAGGCTGATGGAGGAGGTGGAACAAGTGGAGTTGGACTGGGACATCATGTGAGACAGTTTTCGTTGTTTCGGCTCCATTTTTTTGTTAGAAATATCGTCGGCAGAATCCAGTTAAGTTCTCCAGTGTGTACGGTTGTGTGTATCTGCTGAAAATAGAGTTAGCTGTTAGAGGGAGAAACCTGAAACAATGCATAAAAGATGGTTTATTTAGCAACATCCATCTG
Organism: Arrhamphus sclerolepis; assembly: GCA_037176975.1. Lineage (NCBI taxonomy): Eukaryota > Metazoa > Chordata > Actinopteri > Beloniformes > Hemiramphidae > Arrhamphus > Arrhamphus sclerolepis. The sequence continues at coordinate 1,685 of JBAMYA010084502.1, read as the reverse complement.
TCTCTTGTTTGGTCTTGGAGAACATAGAAACAAATGTTTCTTATTAAAAAAAATAAAAGGATTAGACCAAATCCAGACACATGGTCAAAGTATTTGAACAGATCTCTTAGCAAACAGATGTTTCAGACTTTTTTATTGCATGGTGTGTTGGTCAGATACATGTAGAGAACATTTAGTAAACAATTGAATGAAGGAACAAACTAGAAAAAAAAAGTGTTTTAATGTCTCCCTCACCCTTCTTCTTTTTCCTCCCACTCTGAGTTTCTGATCCTGGTTTTATGTCTTCACAGATACTTTGGCAGGAAGCAGGTGAACCCCGGAAGTGAGGAGGTGGTGGAGAACGTGCGGAACCTGGTGGTGGCCGACTACTCGTACTGGACTCTGTCGTACGCCATCTCCCAGCAGGGCGCCCAAAAGCTGCTCAATGCTGAGCCGCTTTCCAAAATGCTGCCTGTCGATGAATTTCTCCCCATCATGTACGACAAACATCCCAAGTATGTATCACAAAAGAAACACACTCTCGTCCACATGTGGAAATGTTCTGGGTTTTTTTTTCCCGACTTTTAGACAGGCATTTCTTGTTCAGCTCTTGATGAATATTGTTTTGGGGGAATTATAAGATAAATCACCACCTGTGCATCCATTGGTCGTGTGCTTGGCTTTCAAGCTGTAGAAAAGCGGTTCAGTTTTCAGTCCTTGTCTCATGTTGAAGGCGATATATAGATATGGACCATTTAGCCGTTTCATTTAAATGCTGTTCAGATTCAGCAACTTCTAAAATAAAACCAGTACTCTGTAATCTTTCCCCAGTGCAAAGCATTTAAAGCTAAAACAGACCTCATAATTGCTAAAAGCATTCCTTCCTATAGCTGCATAAACTTATATGTAATACACTCTGTATTTAACTAGTTTGTTGTGGATTTTGTGGATTAAAGAGCTAAAGTAAAGACTTGTTTTTCCACCAGCGAGTTTGCCCTGAAAAGAAGTCAGTAATGTGGAGGGTTTGTCAAGCTGAACTGCAAATTTTAAAACAGATGTTTACATTAACATGTTACTTTTTCTGATGTACCTCGTTGATTTTAAAAAAAACCCTCCGGGGTGGCAGTCTGTTCCTTTCTGTCTTTCTTTCTGTCTTTCAGTCTTTCTGTCTTTCTTTCTTATTTTGGTAAATGGGCCTGCCACTTTTTCAGGCACAGTGTGACCGATAGACCTGAACAGCAGGAAAAGGGATTTTTTTTTTTTTTGTTTGTTTAAATTCAACTTTCGGTGTGTGTTTGTGTGTGGCATCCCGACTTTGTATTCACAAGAGGATTTCATTTCTTTCCACGCTTTGAACCATGCTTGCTGCCTTGATATGCGAATGTAAACATGGTTGCAATTATGTGGACGGATATTTGACAGCTTGTCCATAAATTCTGCACAGCGGTAACCAGCAGATATGTGTGCTCTACGCAATGACTCAGTGTTTTCCACATTAGTAGCTCCCAGGGAACGGATACAAATCACACTTTAGATGCTTTTATTATGTTCCGCTGCTTGCAGTGGCTGTGGATGCATGCTCCATATTTTATCATCATACATACTGTGTGTACAATTCTAGCGAATGTGACATCTCTAGAACTTCTTTATGGAGGTTAAAACTTTACTTGGACTTTAAAAAGGGAACTTTTTGTATAGTCAGTGCA
>JBAMYA010084471.1:0-22771 GCA_037176975.1 Arrhamphus sclerolepis | reverse complement strand
GATCTGCAAATGTCATACACCCATATTTTATTCCCAAGATTTCATTGAAAATATTAGCTCATTTTGACATCAATGGCAGCAACACATCTCAAAAAAGTTGGAACACGGGCAACAAAAGAACAAAAGATTTCAGAGGCAGAGCCCCTCAGATGTGAAGATGGCCAGAGGCTCAACAATCTGGGACAAACTGCATCCAAGAATTGTGGAACAATTTCAGAAAAATGTTCAGCGTCTATAGTACATAATGTCATCACGGGGGTCATTGAATCAGGAGGCGTGTCCATGTATACAGAACAAAGCTGAAGATCCAAACTGGATATGGCATCCTAATATTTTCCATGAAATGATAAAGTGTCTCATTTTCAACATCTGATGTGTTTTTCTGTTTATGTTTTTCTACTGGGTGTAAAATTTGAGTGTATGAGCTTTGCAATTATTCTGTTTCCGTTTTAAGCAGATCACTTTTTTTGGAAATTGTCATTGTCAGCAAAATGAAGAACAAAACATGAAGAGCTGAAAAAAAACAGTCGTCTTAGATTTTCACCAGCTCAAAGTGGCAATTTAAAATAATGTGCTTGCTTATTGATATGATTCTTAAAACATCTGTCATTTTCTGCAAATTTTCAAGAAGGGAGGCTTCCTTCAGACACTTCATCTTCCCTCTGTTACAGGCACACATGTCAAACACTGAACCTAAAACATGCTTTCTTTGCCGGTAAAACGTGGATTGAGCAACAGTAATCATTCTGCAGAATTCATTTAAATACTTCCCTCAACAAACTTCTCCATAAAAGCATAAGAATCAGGGCCAGCTGTTGTTAAGAAACACTTGAATGGTGTATTTTTCATCATGTCTTGTCCTGCATGTCGATTTTGGCCATTGTGAGATGTTTGCCAGGATGGGTTGTGTCCCCAGTAGGCCTGCATGACAAAGAGTGAAATCACTCTTCTTCATTCTAGGTCAAATGAAACCTGACATCACATAATCGGTGAAAGATGACTCACGAGCCGGACTCTTTGCATACAGAACTGAAGGATTAGGCCACATGTGTCAAACTCAAGGCCCCTAGGCCAAATATGGCCTTACAGCGCACAAAGTCAAATATAAACTTATAACTAGAACATCTCTGAGGAAATTTCAGTGTGATTGTCCATTTGATTCAGTGCTGACTTCGAAAAGTGGAATTACGGAGACGGAGAGTGGCTGGTTTGTGTCAAAAAGTCAGGATTTGGCAAACATTGGAAAAACATTTTACAAGAAAAAGTTAGAATTTTTTGTCAAAACGTCTGACTTTTGTAAAATAAACTTTTTTAAATAAAAAAGTTGAAATTACACTTAATTTGCAATTTCGCAACTTGTAATTTTATATCAAAATTGAGCAAAAAATTGATATTTTCCAACAAAAAAAAACATACATTCAGGTCAAAAAAGTCACAATTTCATGACTGTATGATATAAAGTATTGGTTGCTGGGGGCAGTCTTGATCTTTTCAAAATGTTAGTTTATTAGTAACATTTAGCTATGTATTTTTGAAGGGATGTCACTTTGCAATTTAAAACTTGCCCCAAAATCTAACCATTTGGCATAATCTTAGTAATGTAAAATGACAAACTAAAGGCTTATAGGGCATAGAAATAAGATTCAAAATGTGCCTGAAATGGAGTTATTCATACTCGATGTTGTGAGAAGACACTGCCTGTATTGTGTTGAAATTACATGCTGGGAACAAGTGCACAATGGCAATGGAAAGTCAATTAGCAGCTTTGTTGTGTAAGACAAAGCTTGCACATTTGAGGAAATATAAAGAGGCCCAATCCACCTGTCAGTCTCGTGCTCCTGGCCATTTGCAAATGGACTCCCAGAAAAGTTATTAACAGATCAATGTACTCCATTCCTCCATGGAATGGAGCAATTTATTCCCAATCCAGAGTGGCCAGCCCAGCATTTTTCTGAATGAGGACCATTGCTTCAGAGTTGGAAATACCAACTCTTATCCCAGTCAGTTCACACCCTCCTGTTGGATGGAATAAGAAAAATGTGTTGTACATAATGATTGTGCGTGACTCATGCCCTTACAAAAAAGTACATTGTTTGCTAAGCATCCTGCAGGGAGAGGTTGTATTCAGATAAACTGTTGTCAAAATATAAACTTTGTAATGGAGGTCTGCACTCATATATATTGCTAAATACAAATGCATTTGTGTGTATTAGGTAAACTGATGAATTGCCAGCTGTGTAAGCTAATTCTTGGAACTGCCCCACGGTGCACCGAGGTGGTGAAACTGCTTTCCTGTGAAATGGTTTGATATATATTCTGTGTGTTAACCTAAAATAAATGAGACTTGCATATTGCAGCACCGTGTGCGTCTGTGTCTCTCTCTGCAGAGATCCGGTCTGAGACTGGGCAGATCGATCAGAAAAAAAAGTAAAAAAATGTTAATACTGTTCAGTGATACGAACAGGACCATAACACTGGGAAAATGCAATTCACAGCTGACTAATTTGCAGACCTCCACACCTTTGCTGCACCTGGATATTCTGTCTGACAGTGCAATCCAAGCTCTCATGAAGACAAAATGGAGCGAAGAGCGTGACATGTCATACTCCCAAAATATATCCCACAGGATAACGTGTAGGATGTGGTCATACGCCTTCTCCTAGTCAACAAAACACATGGAGACTGGACGAACAAGTTCACCACTTACCCTTCAGTGTCCACGTGAGGGTAACAAGCTGGTCAAATATTCCATGACCAGTATAAAAACTTTCTAAAAGAACAACAAGGCTCCTGTATCTGGGGTTCAGCTGTTGGCCAGACTGCTCTCTAGTATTCATATACATTTCACAGTGCCTGCCTATAAGCTGGGTAGCCGGGTAATTGGTAGTATTTTTGTAAAAGGTTAGAAAAATGGCCCCGTGATGGCCTGACTGTCACCAAAATCAGCTACAGGATAAACACCAGTGGATCCCTGTGATTCTGAACTGGAAGACATGGGTTTAGATGTTGAATGGATGAACAGAGGCTTTCTTTTCTTTCTACATCAAAATATGTACATTCCAAATGGAGCAGGCACTTTCAGAATGAAAATGAATTTCCATCATGCAGTAGGTGTTATGAAAGAGTATACTTTAAAACAGATTATAATGTTTCCCAAAATGAAGTAAGTGGTTATAAAGTTGAGCTGAACTGAACTGAAATGAAGTTAAGGAAGTAGCCTGTGATCCTCAAGTTAGGGCATTTTATTTTTTTTGTTAAAGTTTTTTTCTTTTTTTCACTTGAACTACATGATGTGGCATTAAGATGTCACACTCATGTTTTTTTGTGAGACCGGGAACGAAAGGTCAGACGACCACCAAATTAACTGTGGCACATAATCTGGAAACTGTAAATGAATTTTTCTACATTTCATCCAAGTTCATGCAGCAGAAATGAGCAGTTACAGAGTTTGTGAAAATGACCTGCCAGCGTTGCCACAAGAGAAGTTATCTAATGCACTATGCAAAAAAAAAAAAAGAAAAAAAGATAATGCATAAAAATGGCTTTCAACAAATCACTTGTTTTATTTTCCTGACCCGTGGCACCGTCAAAGCATTGTCTGCCTAATTGGACTGATGCTCTCTAATTGTTTATCAGAGGGAGCTAATGCCAGAGTGAATGCTGTTAATGGGTTTCAGCTCAGCAGTCAATCACTGGTCTGCCACCAGGGGAATAATGGCATGCTAACAGGATGCCCTGCTTTGATGTTCCACAAATTACCTTGTTTTTGTTTTTTGTTTTTTTATTTTTTTTTACCCCTTTTAAATCCACACTAAGCCTGTGACATGAACAGGGGGAGTTATAAAGCGAAGGGCTGTCCAATCAACATAAATCCCCCCCCACACTCAGAGGTTGCAGGGTTCATCCATAATTCATGCTGGAAGACACTGAACAGATTGAATTGTCACAACTCAGGCCGGTACAGATGAGGAGGATGGCCGAGGAATGAGCTGTTATCTCTCTCTGTCCTGATCAGGAATAGAAAGAGCAGGATTAGTAAAGGGGGGCATTTCCAGCACATCTAGACTTCAAGTACACTTTGTTAAGGGTGCTGACCTTTGCCAGCAGTGACCCTCACATGTCTACGTGTCAAATATGAGCAGTTCAATGGGCCATATAAAGATTTTCATACCATGATTATAATGAGAGTTTATTAGAATTTACTGAAATGATGAATCCTTAATTTCTGCTGAAATATAGAAAAGACTCCAGATTTTGAATCTAAATAAGGCAGAGGTCAGGTACTCACACATCAGTGCACTCACTATTTACTAGTGCAGTTACATTTTAAAGCATGAAGCTTTCACTGTATACTACATGCCTGTCGTCCGCACAATTCTCATTGAGATAACCCTCCAAAGCAAAAAGCTTTGATCCACGGACTCATTTGAATTTGTACAAGTTGGGCTTACAGTATAATGTAGATGTCTGAAACCAAAAGCCTTTAGAAATGATGATGTAGCTGCACAGATTTGTTTCATGAATTACTATTCTAGGTTGTATGACCCTCATTGGAAGACTTGTGTCTTTTCTGTTTTTTATTAATAACAAAGTAGAGACAGCACATGCAGTGCTTCTGACTTCATCTCTGATGAAATATGCGTCTGTAATTTGTAATAATCCAAGCTGACATTAATCCACAATGTACTGGCACAATAACTGATGTATGTGTGGGGTGGGATGAGGACTGGTGTTATCTTTAAGAAGGTCACGGAGAGCCTGGGTGTCATGGTGGATGACCGGTTATTTTTTTCTCTGACCACCTTGCTGCAGTTTACTGGTCGTGCCTCTTCTTACAACATACGGAAAATAAGACCATACCTGATTCAACATGCAACACAACTTCATTACTGCAATGCCCTCCTAGCTGGCCTTCCAGCCTGCATGATAAAAACCCTACCGCAGATCCAGAACGCCGCAGCACATCTGAGGGTCCATGCAACGCCTCTGTTTGTCGAGCTGCACTTGTCCACAAGGTGCTCTTGGTGTCTGCACCTGTTTATATGACCTCAGTTGTAAAGGCTTACGCCTTTTCTCATGCGTTGTGCTCATTTCAAGATCATGGATTGGACTTATCACTTGTCCTCTCTTCACACAAGGAGATCTCAGTCAGGACTGTTCTCATGTTCACGTCACTCCTCAATGTTGGAACAAGCTACCAGTGGCTACAAGCACTGAGTCATCCCTTTCTACATTCAAGAAGCTCTTGAAAACTCCCCTTTTCAAAGAATACCTTATCTCACAGCTGCATCCTCTCTTTAAATTCCTAACCTGCACTTCAAGCGTGTCCTAGCTGCACTGACTTGTATGGTGACTTAACTGCACTTACATTGTAATTTTTACTGTGGCTTGATTGTATTTCCTCTGTTGTAAGTCACTTTGGATAAAATGTAATGTAATATACATATAAACATAGCTTTATTGAAGAGCACGGTATCACAAGCCTAAATATCTAGATGTAACTCTAGCAAGTTTGAATTTGCTCAGCAGGCCTGTCTAGCTACTCTCCGTTAGCGCTCATTAACTACACCCAAAAGCATTAAAGAGCCAGTCAGATCAGTCTATCCTTGTAGAGCGTCTCTGACAGGGCTGAACATGATGACAACTGAATCAGCTTTGACATTGACAGTTGATTAAAGACTTATATTTCCTTGACAGTCTCTTAGATGTTGCAGTGGATGAGGCCCATTTCATTTACAAATGGTTCTAATGATAAAGGGAGCTAATCGGGAAGTAACATGATCATGTATATCTGTGATAGACAGAACAAATGGTTACGGAGATATTGGCTGAGTTTTGTGCACACCAGCTACTCTCAAATTCTGTTTGCAAAAATGGCAACAATGGTTGGATTCCATTTTCATTATATTGGTGTCTCTCTCGTCACTGTCAGAAAAATCTTCAAATAAAAGAATCTTCACAGAAGCATTAAACTTGTTTTGTATTTTTTATTTTTTTATTTACTTGCGCAAGGAGCACGACACGGCCAGTACAGGGTGCAGTCAAACTGAAGCTGCAATACATAAAAACATCATTTAAGAGGCTGTCTTTGTGTGTTCACATCCCCACATGATAAGAGCTCTTTTCTCATAATAAAAAGTCTTTTCTCATGAGAACTTTTACTTGGAGAAAATGTTGTTTAACATGTAAGGGACCTCTCAGGCTCTTTCCAAATTGTATCAGACAGACATCACACGAATATCAAGTTTAACAATTCTAGTTGGGCCTGTCTTTATATATATGTGTCTGTGTGTGAGTGTGTGTGCATCATGCAATGATAACACATGAACAAGAGTTATTTTTCCAGCTGTGTGCAGATGCAGTCTGAGAAGCAAAAGTTGGTGCCACCTCCTAGATAAGGAGGCCCTAGAGTTCTTTTCAGACCCTACATCTGTCCAGATGTGGCTCTGATCTATCAGGCTAGAATATCACAGTGTTTCATAAAATATCAACAAAAGGACACGTCCACCACATAAAACAGGCAGCAAAGTTAACATGTGGAGAAAGTTGTTTTTGAATGGTGCAGCTACACAGATAACTGCCATGTATCTCCACAACAAAGGCTGACTCAGGCCTCAAATGAAGCGGAGAAATGACAAGATAAGTGTTTTATACTATATACTATATATTTTTTAGAGCAGGATCAAAAAATAGGGATTGATCCAATGAGCACAACAATGTGTTAAAGGGTGAGTATTTGACATTGAGAAAATAATGAAAAACACTGTGCCATCATACATCGTCTGTGTTGAGAACCATAACCACAGTAGTTGGCAAAAAGAAAGAAAAACTCTATTGAAGTTCCTGAATATTGTATTTCTATACAATATATATCTGTATTGTACTCTGAAAATATGATAAATAACTGATATCTCCGAAGCTTGTGTGTCTTTAACAGTATCCCCAAAATAAACTGCTACATCTATGTCCAAACTCTTGTACGTAGTGCTTGTTCAGGTTATGTGTGTGTGTGTGTGTGTGTGGACCTTCATTTCCCAGTCTCACAGATGCTGTACCTGCCTATCAAACCCATTTAATCACTGATGCACGTAAAATGCAATATGATCCATGGAAGTTCAGCTCCGTCCCGTCTGAGCGACTGGACATTGTTTCATTTTAATCCCCCGATGTGAAGCATGTTTTTCTCCTGCCGTGAAACCGATCAATAAAGACCTCATGATCGACAGCTGTACTGCAGTCAAATGTAAAATGAGCTACCGATGCAGCATGTCAAATGTGTGCCTGGAAGCAGCAGCAGTTGCAGCTGAATGTTGAAAGCAATGCCTCATTCTCCGCTGACTCAACAGAAACACTGCGTTGAGTCGAATGTAAAAACTAAATTCTTTATTATATGCATTAAATCTTATCTTTTTACTCTTTCTAATGTAAAACGGCCATTAGAGTAGCTACTCTTCACAGATAAACTGCTTGCAATCTGGAAAAAAGCTCAAGAAAGCGGCTGTAAAGATGAGCCAAGTGGAGATTTCAGACTTTTTGGTTTTAATTCAATATTCAGACAAGAAAAAAAAAAAAAGAGTAAGAATTGATGCTTTTCTTTTTTTGAAAACAAAAGCAAAAAATCCCTAACCCCAGTCCTATAGCAGAACAGTCTTGAGAGCAGGGATAGACCGACAGCCACATGGTAAAAATACAAACCTGTATGAAAACCAAAGTCCTGCTGAAAAGGGAGAGTCCAATCCAGACTTGCAGAAGTGAGCAATAGTCCTGTTTTTATGTGTTAACCAATAAAACCTTAAAAGAACATATACTATAAGTGTGAGGTATCTGTCTTTTGCAGATGATTTTGAAACCTGGCAAGTTTCAAAGTAATGAAAGTTTAGGGCTGATGGTAGAAAAGGCAGGCAGCTCATTTGCAGAGGCCAGGGTTGCAGGTTTGATTCACACCCTGCACCCCTCTGCTGTATGTTCCCCTCTCCCCTACCTTCCTGTCAAACTTACTGTGAATAAAGACAATTAGAGCAAAATATATACATAAACACACATCTTATGCTTGAAATTGGTAAAATTCTCTCAGCAAACGCTAACCTCCAAAAGAGGATTTTTTTCACCTGTTAAAGCTCATAATTAGTCATTTTGTGACAGCTTCATGAAATGCTGTGAGGCTGTATTCATCTATGCAGTCATTTCCACAATCTCAAAAACAGGAAAATCTGTGCTTCAGGGCACAATCAATGGATTACAGCAAGTTTTTGTGACAGTTTAATAACCTTCCATAGTGCAGTGTTGGGGAGATGTGCTGGGTGGGTAGGGAGTGACAGGAAGATGGGTAAAAAAGGTGAAAACGAAACAAAGTAGGGACAGGAAGCGTGACCAAGGGACCTTATTCGTGTGCAGAAACTATAGCAAGGTAAAGGTTATCCATCTATCCATCCATTTTCTGCTACTTATCTGGGTCCAGGCTCCTGGGGCAACCGTCTAAGCAGATATCGCCAGACCTCCCTTTCGTTGGCCACCTCTTCCACCTCTGCCAAGGTGAACACGCAGGCACTGCCTAGCCAGCCGAGAGATATCATCTCTCCAGTGAGTACTGGCTCTGCCCCGAGGCCTCGTTCCAATGGTACATGTTTAAAAGAACCCCTTAGGAAGACATACTGACCAATGACCAAATGTCCAACTCACTTTGTCTCTACTATAATATCTAGGTACATACACAGTATGATTCCATGTACATGTGAACTTGATTATTTCAGCTGTTAGAGGGTAAAAGGTTAAGGTCTCAGAGGACATAATATCCGGAAAGACATTAGTTAAGAACTGAAAAAAAACTAAGACAAAGTCATTTTACATTAAAGCCATGGCTGGCTCTAATTTTGAAACTGTTAAGTCATGTGAAGCCATCAGGGGAAAAAAACACAAGAAAATATTAGCAAACAAGGAAGAAAATGACTGACTGGAGGCTCATCGAGGTTTCTTCATGTTTAACTTCAAATAACACCTGTCATAACGCTGGACACTTTTAATCCTCCCCATGCGCTATCCTGGAGCCACCTGCCCATTAATCTCATATAATCTGTCAGATATTGATGTAATAAAAATGCCTCAGTAGAAGCACTTGATTCGATCAGAACATCTGCTCCATATGGCCTGGTGGCAGGTACACCGTCCCCAGCCCTAACAGAGAGAATGCAACAGATCAATCATAGTCAAAGGTGCCTATCGAGATTCACAGCTCACATCTGGACTTTCTTGAGTTTCATGACTTGTTGCAGTGAAATGACTGCTGCTGTTCGCATGACTGACACGTCAAGAATGCTTTTTGTCAATGTGCCACCATGGCAGCAAAAATTAACTAATCCATTTTATGCTCTATTGATCCGATGCGGACTGAAACAGGAATCTCAGTATTTAAAGGAACGTTCTGGAATTATAATTGTGTCGGGCAGGAAGATCAATATTTAATTCCCCAACTTCAAGTTAGTGATTCAACATATGTCCAAGCGCAGGACACACAGGTGTAAAATGAGCAGTTATACATTCGTTTAAACAAACAACATTTTTTTTTAAAGTCACAGGGTGGGTAGAAGTGAAGACTTAAGATGTACTTTTCAGAAAACATTTATCTTATTAAGATCACAACTGACACCCTAACTTAAAAATACATGATGCAGCTGAGCACCAGACCAGTTTCAGACGCGATGTTGTCGTGAATGTGAAGCATTCATTTTCATTGCTTCATTCTTTTCTAATCTTTGCTTCTAGAAGGTAGAGATTTTTTTTTATTTCAAAAAAGTATGCCTGTTGTGTCATTTAAACAACTCCCTAAAGAAACAATGATTCTGACTCTTCATTTGTGACTTTGATTATAAACCTGTCCCACCTTTGTCTCCTGATGTCATTGCAATTCAGTTTTTTGTTTATCTGAGCCAATCCTGAATGCACATTTATCAGCATGGTTCTGGTCTGCTGAATGGTCAGCCTTCAGCTATGGAATCTGCTGGGACTTGAAGGTACTATTGAACTGGTTCCCTTTAACCTGCCAATCCTGCTTTTGGATCCAAAGACTCCATAAAGTTCACCCCAGCTATGGATCTCTGGACTCTGTACTCAGCCTGTACTTAGAGTATATTTGTAACTCTCTCATCCATTTAGGGTCATTTCTTTAACAGAACTGTGATGACAAAGGCCAAAGGCTGAAGTTTAGGCATCAGAAAGACAGTTCACGACAACATCATGATGGCTATGTCTGTTTTGGACTTATTGCTTTTTATGGGCATGACATCAAGATAACTTTGCAGCAAGGTGCAGACAACTGAACTTGCTTGTTCTAATAATTAAGATTAGAAATTTCTTGCCTACTCATCGTGGGAACCTGCAGTTGATACAGACTGAAGCATAAAGCTGTTAACTTGAATAACTCAGTGGATGCCGAGGTAAAGTTTAACATTCGTTTTATGGTGGCTGGTGACTGAAGCAAAGTATGCAGCATAAGCTTCAGGTTCCTGAGGTCATGCTAGTTAATGTCTGAGGCCAAATACTAATTCTTAGCAGGGAAGAGGTGCTTCAAAATCTGGAAATAAATGTCAGTCAACAGTGATTGATTAAAAGTACATTTTTGGAATGGAAAATGTTTGAGCTGTGAAGAAACAGAAATTTTGTGCTTCAAAGATCATTCTACTTTTGCCCAATGGGAGTCACTGTTTGCACAACAACACAAATGCAAGAGTGCCACTGCTTTAATCCCGGTACTGCTGCCTGTGAATAATCATTTGTTTGCTTGATCCAACATTCCTAAAGTACTATCTGTCTGTTTTGCTTTAGTGACCAAATTGTGAAGATATAAAATTCTTTTTACCTCCTGAATATTTGTCTGATGGATTGTTTTCAGAATCTAAATGAATTTAATCTACAAGGAAAAATGTGTTATCATACTACAGTTTTTACTCATCTTATAAATTATATGCCTAATGATTTTTCTTTTTTTTTCATGCAAAACCCAGGATACCAATGTCTCAAAGTGCCTACGTGAAGGAAAAACACAATCAAAACTGATGTTAAATGAATTCCAAACAACGGCTTTGTCCAACCCAAGGGTTGGATTCACAGCATTTTGCAGAAGAAAGGCTCAGCAGCTTTTTGGCACATTGCAAGCATAATTTTGATGCTTGCTGGGGTTTTTTATATATAAATCAATACGAGGCCTGTGTTTATACTTGAGTGATGAAGCCCTGTGGAACAAGAGCACAATCACTTCCTGTCGAGTCACTGTAAATCAAACTGCAGGCATAAGCAGTTTAATCTACTACTTGGTATGTGTTTTCGTATTGCGCTTGCTGTTTGCTTTCAATAGAACACTGTTTCCTTAGATTTATGCACCAAAAAACAAACAAGCAAAAAATAAATAAAATAAACAAACAGCTACACATCATAAAGATATGTTGTCGGTGCCATTTTGATCAGCACTTTTGTTTATTTATAACTTTATGTGTTACATTATCATATTTTTTTCATTATTATATATTCATTATTGGATTGTATCATTGTTTATTAATTTTTTTGTAAAAAATCATTAATTTAGATGTGATCTTCTTGAGGTCACTGATGATTTTCTGTGTCTCTGAATCATAACCATAAGATGGTATGTGACATGTTGAGCTTTAGCTGCATTCATTATGTCCAATATTGGGCAGAAGTCTTAGGCACACCAGTCTAGTTGTCCTATCATCCATCCATCCACCCATCCATCCATTCATCATCTATACCCACTATTTCCAGTACAGGGTCATGGTGGTCTGCTGTAGCCTATCCCAGCTCACTTTGGGAAAAGGCAGGAGTACATCCTGGACAGGTCGCCAGTCCATCACAGGCTGTCTTATCAAAGTTTTGGTAACATCCATATTTATTTTCATGTCTCTTTAAAGGCTGTATCCACAGCACAATTTCTGTGGTCGTGAAAAAAATCATTCTATTCATTCTACAGCTCACATCTGCTTAGAAATGGGTATGACACCAAGAATAGTGTGTAGACCTTAAGTCTGATTTATGCTTCTGCTCACATAAGCACGCAAGGACCCTACGCCAGCTCTGGTGTTTATACTTGGGCTTTGTTGTTTGTGTTGCTGGTAATTTCATCATTGACCACTAGGTGGCAGTGTGGGTTCTTGATATGCAGCGCTGTAGCTTCATTTTGTTTTCTTCCTATGTAGCTGATAAATGTTGAGCGCCAGTCAGTTTTCGAGACATTGCAGCAAACTGTCGCACTCCCCAACGAAGAAGAAATGATGGCTGGAAATTTGAAGAGGAAGAAGGGCAAATCTCAAAATCACATTTCTTGTGCTACATGGCCTTGTGACATGTAATTACATTTCAACAGAGGTCAAACATCAGCTACAACTGTTCTACGCTGCATGGTTAACAGCTAGCTTTGATGGAGAAGCATAAATTAATAATTTTGTTGTACTGGGACGCTGGTTCAATGACAACAAAGGCTATTCTGTTCTATTCTATTCTATTCTAAATCAGCTTTTACACTGATGACACCGACCTGAATCTTGGACTACAATGTGAATTTGAATGACAAATTAGAACTCCGAATTAGCAGCATCAGCATGTGCTGACTGTAAATAAAATCAGCAATACAAGACAAGTAGAATGTAATGTGTTTATGCAAGATTTTGATGCAAGAGCTTAGAGACCACTGTCACCAAAGCACTCATTGTTCATTGGACCACACTTGTGGTGTATATCAGGCATAAGATAGAGAAATAAATTACAGGAACCTGTCTCTTTTAAACCTTATGGAATGGTCGCACTACAGTACACACTGACTTTTGCTTGTGGAGTCATTTTGTTCTTAACGTTGTGTTGTTTTATTCCGCATACATTTTTTCTTGAAGTATTCCTTCAGAAGACCTCACAAGGAGTAGAGGTCAAGAAGGTGCAGGAGTTTAAAGAGCGTACTCAGGCTCAACTGTGTGGGCGGGGTGGAGGAAAGTGTCTGCAGTTATCTGTGATAAAAGAGTAGAAGGACAGGAAGCAAAGCTGGAGGCAAAGAGATGAAGAAGTTTAGATGTTGTATGAGAGTGGTGAGATTGGATGGGATTAAAATCAAATACATCAGAGGAACAGCTATAGTTGGTTGTCTTGTTGATACAGTAAGAGAGACTGGACTGAGATGGTGTGGACACGAAGATGGTAAATACATTAGTAGAAGGATGCGGCATGACAGATGGAGCTGCCAGGCAGGAGAAAACAGGAATCAGGAGATTTCTAGATCCAAGAGAGGACACGCAGTTGGTTGGTGTGACTGGGGACATGCAGAAGACAGGGTGAGGTACGTGGCCAAGCAAACTGGTTCAGCAAATTGATTCAGGGGTCTACCTTTAACATACATTTTCTTCATAAAAAGACTAAAAAATAAGTATGGTCATTTAAACTTCAACAAAACCAGAAGATAAGGAGTGCCTAAGACTGTAGTTTTTCTTAATCATGATTAATCACATTTCATCAAATAGAAATATTTGATACAATAAGTCAAGTTTTTGAATTTTGGTTGATGACTGAATCAATGACCTGTCCAGGATGTACCGCTGCCTTTCACCTGAAAAGAGCTGGGATAGACTCCAGCGGACCCCCGTGACCCTGCACAGGAATTAACGGGTGTAGATAATGGATGGACTGAATCAGTGAATATCTTTAATCTATTTTTAATCTAATATTTTACATTTACAACATTTTAAGACTTTTTGTGAACATAAGCACTTCACTGTCTTGAAAACATTATTTTAAATTAATCCTGTTGAACCCAGACCACTAAAAATGGTAAACAAAACATTTTTGATGAAGTAAACTTACTAACTGATCAAAAAGAAGCGCCATTTTTACTGTCGAAAATGAAAAGAAACAAAACAAAAACAGCTGAAATACAGCCCATAACAGGTCTTTCTGCAGAGGACTTGATAGCATCACAGCTCAGCTAGCAGGCTAACACGTATTCATAAATAATTGAGTATAAAATGAGAACTCTGAAGTTTAATACGACTCAGGATGGTTCATTGACTCTTCTTGCAGAGGTGAATTTCTGCTTTGTTAATAACAATGTTATAATGGCAGCCTGAGGCAACAAGTTGCCCAAACGTACATACGAAAGCTCGTATGAAAGAAATCAGTGGTTCTCAATTTCCGACATCAGTAAAACAAGAAAAGTACTGAGACAACAGACAACAACACTGATTTTATCATCTAACATAACATCTCCAGTGATGCTGTTGTTTTTTCGTTTTTTTTTTTTTTTTGACTGTGACCACAACAAAACTTAAAGAATAACTTCTTCTGTCTCTCTTCTTTTATACAGTTGTATTTTTTGACTCTGGTTCTGCATTCTGCTACCAAGTGGAGACCTCGTCGTATTTTGACCACAAGCTCTCTCAATGCAGGGCCATAATGTGTTTTCTTTAATGCTGTTATCTTTTACATCGCCTCAAAGCATCATCTCCACCATCACAACATGCTGTTTGAGGGATGAGACGCTACACCACCACACTAAACTTCACAAGTCATTCTAGATTTAGTGGTTTCTCATAAATGCATTGAATGTATCTATAACAAGACCTGTCCCCTTAACAAACACACAGCACTGTGTTAATAAGGCAATAAATGGAAGCGGTTAAATATACCCAGATACATAAAACCAAACAGTGCACTTAGCTTCAGGTTGAGCACAAATGTTGCAAAGTGCAGTTTTCTTGTTCATTTGGCTCAGATACTGAGTGAAAGTGATCAGGTGCTACGGCTATTTATACAAAGAACACTAAACCCCAGTTATGTTTCTGTCTATATGGTGAATATATATATAGAAGACAAGCAAGTAAACAGCATTACCTTTTGATTTCAGATTCATCCTTGTAATTCAAATAATGTTCTCTGATACATGACATAAATACATTGTGTCTCAATTCTTCAATTTAATCTTCAGGGAGGGAAGAAAAAAAGGTTGTGAGAGAGGAAGGAGACACTGAAGATCAGCGCTAATTAACTCTCGAAGGTTATGACCCTGGCATGATTCAATCGATCAATGTGACAATTTCACAGAGGAAAAGATAAGGATCCTCCATTCCAGCGTCTTAGCTTTATCCCTTCAGGTTCTCTCTTTACTCTCAGCTCTGCATCCTTGACATGCTTGTGGTGCTTGTGCTGCAGACTAACATAAGCAAACATGTACATGTATATCTATTTATCTATTTATGTATTTATTCCTATGTTTGCCTTTTGGCCTGTGTTTTTGTTCCATTTTCTGAGTTTTTCTTGATTGATCTTGGTTTTTGTTGTCATATTTTGCTTATTAAGACTCTTCAGTTCAGTTTTATCCCTGGCTTTTTGCTCTTTGATTTTTCTGTTTTCCTACTTTGCCTGTTTTAGTCTTGTTTTCTGGTTGCTTTACTTCCTGTTTAGTTTGAGTTAGACTCCACCTGGAAGCAACTGCAAGTCCATATGTTTTGCCACGCTGCTGCATCTTTGTGATCATTCAGATCTCCAGATCCCCCTTAGTTTTGTCCATCCACTGGAATATCCACCCGTGCAACATTTGTGGTACACGTGTGGGTGCACCTTTTGATGCACCTTCAAAAAACAAAATTATACACACACATATATGTATGTAGGTTTGGTTATTCCAGCCTGATATAGGTGAAAGATTAGCAGCAACATTTATTTATATACATTATAAATTTTTCTCAATGTCAAGTACTCACATCAAAGACCCTTCAACACATTTTTGTGCTCATTCGAATCCTTTCAAATCCCTATTTTTTGATCCTGCTCTGAAAAAAAAAAAGTTTAAAACACTTGTCACAACACACTCGTCATTTCACTACGTCATTTGAGACCTGGGTTTTTAAGTTTGTGTTCTGAGTGATTCACTTCCCGGTGATGTCATTTTTACCATTTGTAGTGATTTGAATAGATTTCAATGTGCACATTTTTGTGTGTTGTTACTTTAATGTGAATATTTTAGTTTGTGTTGTTCCCAGTAGTCTAAAAATGAAAAATATATTTAAAAAAATGAAGAACACTAAACAATGCCCAACCTTGCATGTATCATCAATAATATGCCTGAAAAAAAAGAGAAAAACTAAGGATGAAATATGCTTGAAATTAAAAGCCAAACACACAAAAACGTGCTCGGGTGCATCAAAGGTTAGATGACTTTTGTTTGATTTCAACTGCCTCTCAGATCTCCTGCATATGGGTCCTCACCACTCACATCTGGGGCTGGTGTGGTATTTGTCCACATCAGTCCAAGGTAATATCCAAAAGGAAGTGGTGATTGAAACAGGGGACCTGAATGAAAAACATACACTGTTGCCCATAAAGTTGGAATAATATTTTTTCAGACAAGCTATTTATCAAAAATAAATTACATTGACTCATTTTATGAGAAGGAGTAAAAAAAAAGTTTCATTCCAACTAAAGTGGCAATGGGGTACATAGTTTTTTTTAGTATTTAAAAATGTGCAGCTGTCACTGCTCTTAGACAGAGGGAGCATATTTATTAAGGATGCTGACTGATCTCAGAACAGCTTAAATGAGCTGCACCAAAGGGAAACCAGAGTGGGGTTTATTTAACTCAAACAGCTTAGATGTGAAATAACAAACACACACTGCAGCAAATATTTCAGGAACCTTCCAGCTGTTAGCAGAGGAAGAAGGGAGTCAATCCATCCATGATAAAGTGTCACAGCGGTGGATCTGTTAATCTCATCTGTTTCCAGTGAAAGTTCGGAAAACTGCCTGGTGAAAAATGAAGGAGGTGTCGGTGGTGATCCACAACACTCCATCAATGTGGCTCTGCACAAACTCAGTCCCCCAAAAATCCACTCCTGGCTTCTCTTGGTTGGTGCATATCCCTTGAACCTCTGCAGTGCCCTTAACAGTCTTAAAATTAAAATTAATCTGCAGTGTGTGTTTTTCCAGTAGCACCCATGGAACGAGATCGCCAACTTGGCACTGTGCGCTGGTGTGTGGTCCGGTCAGATGGCTTTAGTCACACATTATGGCTTTGCACTTCACAAAATTAATCAGTTTCTGCGTAATCTTGCTATCCCTTTCCAGTTTAAGTAAATTTAAATTCTTCACATTTTGGCATTCAGGGAAGATGCATTTTCTGTTGTCAGAGCAGTTTCGGGTTGTGATGTCATGTCGCTGCAGTTTTTCCCCCTTTCTTTTTAAATTGTTGTCATTCTCTCCTCTTGGTTAGACTTGCAAAATACTTTAATACCAGAGTAGGTGAAAGAAAAAAAACCAAACATTGATTTTAAAACCAGCCTCAATGTTCACCACAAGCTGCCATTGTGACAGAGACACTTGGTTTCGGATAGACATGCATGTCTGTGATGCCAAAATGTAGTTGGTACACCAAAGCTATGTTTCAGTGACAGAATTGATGTCACATTATGTTGTTTGTAGATACCACATCGACTTCAAGACTCCTGAATGTAAGACAGCAAGTCTGAAAAGAAAAGCAATTTGCTGATGCAGAACATCATGTAGTGTGACACCACCTTTGTTGGCAATTTGAATCTCCTGCTGACCAGAACTACAGTCAAAAACACATGCTCTCTGAAAACTAGAACTCAGTTATACTTCAAGCTTTACCAGGCAAAGTCCGAGTGTTTGGCCTTTAGGCCATAACTCCAGCACCATGGAGAGAGAACACATACTAGCACTTTTCATTTGAAATCAGCAGAAACTGTGCTTTCAGGTATGAATAACCACCAGGATATTTCCCTTCCTTATTGCTTTGGTCTGAAGCAGCACAGAGTGGCTAGGATGGTAAACAAAAGCATGATCTGTGTGCTTTACTGATGAGACGCTGCAGGATTCCTGGGCAAACCCCCCAGAGCCATTTGGAACAGCATTTCGTGAAAGGAACTTTAAAGAAGCATCTTTGGCTGAAGTGTTTTATATATTTTAGCTTTTCCACTGGTTTGTGATTGTGGATTTCAGTTGGATGCCATCAGCCAGGTTATTCCTTCAACTCCTTTCATCTATCAGAGGATGACAATAAGAGATCAAACAGAGTCAGCTTGTAACCCGCACTGCAAAACAAACAGCCTGCACGATCCAGTCGATAAATTCCAGACCACATCTCACCAAGTGGAAAAAGAAAAACAAGCACCTTCACAGGAGAATCATTTTTTAATGAGATGAGAGCTGGGAATCTAACTGCAGATTCCACATATCATACAATATTACTGTTAGGATAAAAGAGAAACCACCTGTGTGGTACCTGATATCACACAGAGTTTTGTCAGCCCCAACAGACCTGTACACAGAAACAAAGTTTTTTTTTTCTTTTATTTATTGTAGGTGTTTTGTTCTTTTATAAAACAACAGGAAGTCTGATCAGGAGACACCAGAAAGCAAGATTTCAAAGCTTGAAAGGATTTTGACAGAAATAAAATCAAGCTAGAGCCTACCTTTGGTCTCATACTTGACATGAGCAGTAAGCCCACTGAGAGGCCATGTTCAGAAAATGCTTTGACCCTTCAGGAGGTGACATACAGTATATGACCGTTCAAGTTTAGAGTTGTCTTTCATTATCGTCATATCGTGCATGTGAGGATGCAAATGTATTCATCCGCTGGAAGTGGAGCTCAAAACGTCATTATACAACTTATGACTATTATCATTAAATAGTGGATTTAGTTCTCAAATGATTGTGAATGAAATTCAGAAAGTAATGCCAAAGCTCAGAGAGCCTTCATCACAACATTTGAATGTTCAATATAATGACACTTTACCGTATTTGAAAAGTAATTCTTTTTTGATGAAAACGTTTTTGAAGGATTATTTGATAATTTCTTTTAATAATTCAAAATAAATTCAAGAAATACAGCTGAATTTTTTTGTATTTCATGTTTCATTTTTCTCAACAGTTTTTTTTTAAATTTATTTCCTTTTCTTTTTTTTTTTTTTTTTTTTTTTAGCAGAAATAAGCAATTGAAATTCTTCTTTTTATTTTTATTACTTTGGATAAATGTGTCAGCTAAATAAAGATTTAGTAAACATGAAGTCTGGTTGTTTGAATAACTTTGCAGACAGGCATAACCAGAGTGTAAAGTCAAATCAACATCAAATCGATCTTTACTTTAAGCTCAGTGCACCCCTGATGTCCAAACTAGCATAGCTTGTTAATGTTCTGGAATCTCTAGTCACGAATCAGCTCAGAATATGCCTTCCTTTTATTCCTTTCTCAAAAAGAAAACCTTCCAATCTTTAAACAAAGCACCATAAGAACCAATACTTACACCAGTAGCACATGACATACATGTTGCGGACAAAGTGACATATTCCGTGTCTCTTTTCACTCAAAGTGATACTATAAGAAACAATTTTTCTGCATTTTGCCTTTTAACAAGTGTGCAACAAGCTTCAGTGATGGGCTCTGATCTGCTCACCATTTAGATAATGTTACATCTGCTACAACAAACCAAAAATGTCCATCTTTATGTTGATTATACAGTTCTATATTGCAGTTCAGACGATCTCTCAGAGAGGCTTTATCTTTTTCAAAGAATTCACAGTTTGAAATCAATCTCAGTGCAGTTAATACCAGATATGTGACCTTGCCCAGGGCCAAACATTTACGAGGAATATGGTTTACATATCACCATGCTGACGACACACTGAATTCAAAGGGCCACATAATGTAAATACCTGAAGGACTGGTTCAAGTGTCAAATTTCATTTTGACACTTGAAAATAAATTTTAAAAAGCCTCTTACAATAAATCAAATTTCCCTTTTTCCTGCAAGAAACTGATTATTGAGGCTATCTTTTAAAAAAAGAAGTTTTAACTTGCACACTAATGTTTGTCAGACATTGTTCACACTTATGTGTAATTTAAGTTATTAAATGAAAAAGTCTTTTCCTCTCAGTGTCTGTCATGCAGGCTCTGCGCAGAATAACTAAATGATGAGTGAGGTGGTGTAGTCATGCTGTGGTATTGTGTAAGTGCTGTTGCAGGGTTATTGAGAGCAGAATGGGTCTCTGGGGGAGGGGGGTCATATTGATTCCCTTCTTGCTAGAACTGCAGTGTTCTGTAGAAATGACAACAACATTCATCATCTCACTGGTCATTTGTAAAGACACAGCAGGAGTGCAGTGCAAGGTGGTAGAGCAGGAGAGCAAAGGGAAGTCTGTCGTAAAGGGTCATTTTGCTTAGAAGCCGGAAAATTGACAAACTGAAAAAAGTGGATTAAAGCGCATGAAATCGAGAACAGCACAGCAGGTTTCCTTCATAAACGAACAAGTCGCAAACCCTTTTAAAGTATAGATTACATTTTCCTTTTTAACTGAGTAATACATGTTGTAAAATTAATAAGGTGATTATCAGGACATTGATTATTTAAAATTTTATATTTGACATTGTACTGTTAATACTCCTCAACACTTTTAGGTCAATTAATATATTTTTCACCTCTTTTGACTCAAAAGATACTTATGAAACAGCAGTAGCAAAAAAAAAAAGAAAAAAGAGAATGTTGTATACACGCACCTGTATGTATTTTAGTGTATTCATAAAGCATGTCAGGTGCAGGAGGGCATTACTGCAATGACAAGACCGATGACAAGCCACCTGGGAGTGAGTCAAGGAGATCAACGAGAGCAAAGCTGTCTGATGTGGAATTGATGATTCATGTCGATGAAAACAATGCTTCACTCTAGATTTTAAAGACAGGGCTTTGTCAGAAACCACAAAGCTGCTGAGGCAGGACAAAAGCTGACAGGAGACTGGACTTATACTAATCGAAATGTTCAACATCCCCCACATTGCTAGTCAGGCTAAGTACATCATTATTTATTTATTAGAGCTATCTATCTTACTTTTCAACATCAGTGAGAAGGAAACTACAAACAGATATTGTTGCCTTTTTCACAGCCAAGCTTGTTTAATAAAGGGGGGAAAGGAAATTGTGCTGTCCTCAACAGTAGGCTCTGGTGCCATCTAGTGTCAAAGTCACAGACTGCAATCAACTAAATGCCAGTCCCCCTTCCAGACCAAAAAACTATAACATCTCCTAAACTCAATAAGGTAAATTTTAAATTAACTCTTTAGAGATGAGGACAGATTGTCTTCCTGTTGTTAACATGGAGTGGACCCAAAAACAGGAGACCGGGAAGTAACAGAATCCAACAGATTTTTTTTTTCTTAATATGGATGAGAAAATCCACAAAACAGAAAAATAGGCAGGAGAGAGATCAGGGCTGAAAACAGGAACAGAACGACCCAGGACGAAATAGAACAAAGAAGACACAAACAAGAGAAAAGACAAGACAATATAAACACAGGGACATATACTGTTTTGTAATTACATCTGTAATTGCATCGTGCCACGTACAGTTCCGCTTGTGTCTAAAATGTCCAAATGGTAAGGACACAAAAAAAGGGCACATATCAGGTGTCACCTTTTTGATTTCCTACAAGTCTCTTAGCCAAAATGACCAAGTCAACATTTTAAACACGTTTCACCATCAGACAGAGTTGCGCTGTGATAACTGATAGACTGATCAGAGAAAGCTATCTACAGTTGCACAAAATTATTATCTCCAGTTATGATTTATAATCTGACACATTAAAAATTCTTATGTAACTTTGCTTCATTTGCAAATGCTGCGGTAAACAACATTTTAAGCTTGTACATGTTCATTATTTTATTTTGTCTTTTTAAAAGAAAAAAAAGATTTATGTTTATGTTACAAAAGAACATTATATCCAGGCTACTTGAACTGGTCAAACATGGTGGAATGTGAACACTCAGACTCGACTTTATTGCAATTCTTCCATATACATGACATGATGTAGCTGAATGAAAGAACATGCCACATGACCTTTAGGTGCATATAAATATAACACTTCAATTCACACTTTCAGTTCAGTTTTATTGATATAGCTTCTATTCAAAACATCGGTGTCGTATCTGTGGACGCTTCACAGAAGCCCAGAGCACGACCTCTGAGCACATGGCAAGCCAAACAATCAAACAGCACTACAAAATGACTGCAAAAAAAAAAGACTCATAACAGGAACCAACAGCAAGACAAAGACGTGGACTGGTTCAAGTGCAGAGTGAGGTGGTTAGTGATGTAATAATAAGAAGATGCACATAAATACAGTGTTCAAAAG
This sequence comes from Arrhamphus sclerolepis, assembly GCA_037176975.1. Lineage (NCBI taxonomy): Eukaryota > Metazoa > Chordata > Actinopteri > Beloniformes > Hemiramphidae > Arrhamphus > Arrhamphus sclerolepis. The sequence continues at coordinate 588 of JBAMYA010084471.1, read as the reverse complement.
AAAAACTTTGCATGCGCACTTGGTGTTGAATTATAGGATGGTGGTTGGGGGTGGCAGGTTATGTGTGTGGGTGTGTTTATGGTTTCCAGCAGCTTGTTTCAGGACCTTGCAGTGAGGTTTAGATGCTGCTGAACTTCCTGTCTGGTGGCAGCAGGTCAAACAGTCGATTGAAAGCGATATTCAGGCCATATAATCAACATAATGTTTCCCATGTCATTTATTTCAATTTCATCAGTTGTTTGAAATATTTAATAAATGCACCTGACATATTGTTATGTGAGAAATGTATGTTGTATGTATGTTGAAAGATGTGTATATTTCCTTTAATTTATTAAAGAAAATTACAAAGCTTTTTCATTAGAAAAAATATTGCACTTTTAATACCTGTGGATATTTGCTGCAAAAAAAACTTGTCTGAGATTTCTGAGAGAGAGAAGCTATACTAAAATAACTATTATTAATCGTGATCAAGGAGACAAGTTAAATTAATTATGATATTGATTTGAGGTCACATTGCCCAAACCCACTGAGTCCATACGCTGCATAACACAGTAAAGGAAATGAAAGATCCAAACAAAAAAAAAAAAC
>JBAMYA010084443.1:0-22775 GCA_037176975.1 Arrhamphus sclerolepis | reverse complement strand
GCTGGGATAGGCTCCAGCAGACCCCCGTGACCCTGCACAGGACATAGCGGGTATAGATGATGGATGGATGGATGAACTTGCACAACTGGTGGCTGAATTAATACTTTTTCTCCCCACTGTATGGTCATCTGGAGCTGACCAGGTCTTTTAGGGAGTTGATTTCTCTTTTTACCTATCATCTGTAACTGTAAACTCACCATCAGTCTACTTTATTAATGCCTTTCAGCTCATGTGAAACTTTCTGTTTTTTAATAGTTCAGATGAAAAAATAGTTGTGGCTTCAGAAGCTGCAGAAACTGTTGTGTGCTTACAAGTGAAGTGACGTTGCAGCCTCTGAAATCCTTCTTCATTTCCATCGTAGTTTTGTGACCGCAGGGAAGTTCAGCGTTCTGAAACCCGCTAGAGGACTGGAGACTGACATAATCACACACAACCATGTTTTTAATTAAAAAAAAAGATAGGGAAGCACAGCTGTATTTGTAAGACACACCCTAACAAAGTTTTAAGCATAGCTTCCTGTTTGCAGTCAGAATGTGTGTTCTTGATTACAATATCCATCACAACAGTCGCCTTAACAATCAAAATGAAGACAAAAGAGGAAGGGTGTTGTTGGAAACAACCTATCATGATATTACTTCAGTAAATGCAACAGGGAATGTAAAGAAAACTGAAGAGAAAATTACCTGTTGATGTAATTCTTGTCTGCTTGGTCACATAAAGTTTCTGGAGAGAGAGAAAAAAAGCAGTCCATTTTTGTGTCATCTTTAGGTTTAAATACAAGTTTACATTTATTTAAGCTGATTAGACTGAACGAAAGGAAATAACTAATATGGTACAATGGACTGGAGAAGGAAATCATTTAGTTTAATAAAACTTTGAATACAGTTCATCTCATTCATCAGTTCTAGCCATCCGTGCTTACTGCAGTTGGTGGACTGTACTATGAAGTTGTAGCCTGTTCTGATGTTAGACGTGATGACGTCATCTCTGATCTTTCCGTTAACGATACCAAACTTTCCCTCAGGTGCGTTGGAGCCGTCACTCAGATCTGTGCAGCAGGAGTCCAGCATCCTTGCAGGCCAGCACAGAGTCAGGTTCCTTCCTCCCACCTGAGCAACAACATGGTGCAAATATGATAATGAAAGCTTCTTTCACTCTCTCACATTTCACATTACACTTTTCTTACATCAGTTTATGAACTGATGCAGAAAAACCAAAAATATGTATTTTTGGTTCCACACATTCACACCTTAGAGAGGAAAAAAATGCCCTTCTCTTTTGCTTTCAGCTATTTAGCGCCGCATGGCATGACCCTGGGCTGGCACCAATACCTTTTTATTGGCTCACAACAAATATTTATATGATATTTATAATGCTCTGGGCCAGTTTGCAAAACCAAGCAAAGGCGGGCCACGGACAGGTGACTGAATGAGTATGGTCTATGTGCGATACAAAGCAGTGTGACGTACGTGTGGCAAGCTTGAACAAGTCAGTGATATGTACGATACTGACTAAAGAATGTGAAACAGAAGCAAATGAAAGTTGACTTGTGATTTTTTTGTAATAAATGGTGAAGTTTGCAGTTGTAACAGTTAACAACAAACAGAAACAAATCCAGATGCCCAAACTGAAAAGCAGATCCACTTAACGAGTCAAATATCTGCGTATTCGGGTCCAGCCCTCGACAAATAATTCTGACAAATCTGAAGTGTAAACTTTGGGTTATATTAGCTTTTAAATACGAGAGCTGACTCAAGTCTACGTCATCTTAGAAAACCAAGAAACTTTACCTGCAGCTTCATCTGATCCAGCAGTGGCTCCCAGTACACACAAAAGTCAATGTCCTCCTCGGACTCGAGTCCAAATTTGTTGAGAGGAATCACTTCAAACCTCGTACACTGGGCTGTAATCCGCCCGCTAACGGACAGAGAGCTCTCATTGGCTGAAAAGGAAAGTCCACTACAGCCGGTGGAGAGGTTGACTTTCAGGTTTAGGGGGATGTTGGCATGACGCCAGGTGCCACAAAAGTTGAAGAACAGGTCATTTTCACTTGAACCTGAAAAAGGTGAAGTCGACATTAAGTTTCAAGAACATCTGGGAATGCAAAATTTTTGACACACAAAGCCACAGACAAAGATTTGTGGAAATATTAAATAAGGAGGATAATCTGTATGTGAAAGTCAAACAGCAGCCCTTTTGGAAATGTCAAAGTAATAAGTAAAAGTAATTAGTTATTACACAGGTTTACTATAGTTCAAATCACAGATGCGATTTGTCATGATTGTGTTACTGATGCCAAATGCTGAAAATGCTGAATATTAGCACAAGTGAAAGTGCACTGATATCAAATCTTGTCAGCAGACACATGCAGCATTTAAAAACACCCCACCCATATTACTTTCAAAATAACCGTATTTCTAAGAAAAAAAAAAAAAAACGAAAAAAACAACAATCTTTGATTATGCATCCACAAGGAAGTATACTGTGTAACTTTTTCATTCTGTATCAGTGTCACACTCTGCCTGATGTGCTGCACTTGGCTCCTAAAATCTGCTCCTGACAGTCGGGGGTTTTAGCCAGCATTTTAGCACAGACCATCCTGTCATTTTATTTTATTATTTTGGCCAACGGTTGCCTACATATATTCTAGTAGGAAAGTTTCCTTTCACACTGTTATTTGATCAATTTTTACCATAATTTCACAACTAGGCGTAGAAACAACTGTGTTGTCTCCGCTATGTCACAGATTATTCATACAGCCGTTGTAAAAAGCATGATACACACATGCAATGCACTGCAACAACAACACAACAAAGCAAAACAAAAACCATTTGTGGGAAAAGAAATAAGAAATAAAAAATATTTTGGAGGCCTGGCGCTGGTACGTTTGCTCAGTATCACTAACTCAGTGGTTGAGCCTTTGTACTGTCCTTTACGGCACTGATCGTTCCAAACTACGGTTCTCAGCTGCTAATTTGACACTTTGAAACCCAAACTGGCAGCAAACAATTGCATTGTTCATTTTAGTTTAACAGACTTGTGACTCTTTGATAGCTTATCAACAGCCTGTAGAAAGCAGACAGGTGGCTCTGATACAACCAATACATACACAATACACTTATAAATGCTTATATATAATTACATATAAATTCCAGCATTGCCTGTATATTGTTAGCCTATAGCAAGTTAAAGTTTCTTAGGCTGTCCAGCTAAAAAGTGTGGCAGAAAGAGCAAGAATTGGAAATAGGGAAATTAAGCACAAGTACATCACAAAATACTGAGCCACCCACTGTGCAATCCAGGACTGTCAAATATAATATGATTCTGTGGGAAATGTGAATACCGTCTGAGTTTTTATGCTTTTCCCTCAGTGACAAAGTGGAAAGAACAGAAGAAATCATGAGAAATAAAGTGTGGTTATCTTACCTGGAGAAAGGAGGATGATCAAGAAGAACACAGTCTTCAAATGGCCCGTCAGTCGGACTTCCATTTGTAACAACTGCCAAAGAGAAACACAAAATGTGAAATGCATTTAAAAGAGGAACAAAGAATAATTTGTTTCTGTACAAGCAATAACTATTTAACAAAAAAGAAATCCCACCCCTGAAACCACCTGCTCCTTAACAGCAAATAAAAAAGCCAACCATGCCTTTGCAGTTTATACCTATGAAAGGCCAATTTCATTTTAAGTTCAGCAAGTGTCCATGTGAACACACACATCCTGAATAATACGCAGAAATCCCCTGAGGCAGCACATATTTCACCTAAGACGGCATTTTTTTAATGATACTATTCTTACCCGGTTGCCTGGCTTGTTATCTGCACGCTCATATCACTGAATACAAATGTGTTCAGGCCCAAAATACACACAAGGACCTTTATGTGCTCTTATCAATGGAAACAGTCTTCCCTCCAACTGACATGTGCACACATCTACCAGCAGCTCACTCTTTCCAACACCCATCAACAGCAATCAGGCTGAAACAGTAGTTTTATGAAAAAACAAAACAAAAACAGAGATGGAATTTGCTCAACATCAAAAAAAAGAAAAAAAAAAAAAGAAGTTGGGTTCATAAATGTCTGGAGGATCATGTGAGTGTGACATAAGAGATATGTAAATCAACCACACATGCACTCAAGACACTTTTGTCATTTTCATTTTCAGTCAAACTATTTGCTAATTCTCACCAAAAAGGTTTCACAACACAGACTTTATGGAGTTCCTGTCTGACACCCCCATCAGTAACTCCTAAATTCTATCACAGAAAGCATCTGATCTTCTTTTTCAGTTCACGAAAATGAGTCACATCTCATACAAAAGGTGTCTGAATTGATTCTAACTGGTGGGGAGCTGAGAAAAAAAGGTCCAGTTCCCTTCTGATCAAGCGTTTTTTTAGTTTTTTTTTAGGATTATCATGACCTGGGTGAAATGAAATATAGCCCAGCATTGTTGCTTTGAAATGTACAAAACACTTCCTCTGTGAGTGCGTGGGGTTTCTGTACCGTCTGCATGACTGTAACAGCTGCTGGAAAGACAGTCAGACAATGATTCTGAAGGTAAAACAGAAAAAAAAAATACAGTACAACATAAAAAACACAACCAGGAAATGTGACATAAAGGTGTAGACAGATAAAAGGCAATATTGCAAAACGAGTGCAAAACGCGGGGTCAGTTAGCTATTTATAAACATGCATGCAGATATGCATTTGATCCTTGAGCACTTGATACTAAGGGCTTGAACAGCTATGCAGCACAGCACACGCACACACCTACACACACACACACGCACACACACACAGACAGAGACAGCACAGACACAGAAACAATACAGAGCAACCAAGCACAATGAAAAATTTAAGCTTCCATGACCTGAAGCATGAATTTTCATGTCGCCCTTCCGTCCTGAATTCATAGTTTACACTGGCTGGCCAATCAATCAATCCATAAATCAATAGTGCTGCTCTCATATAGTATTGAACCTTATCCGACACCGTCTTTATTTTACATTCACACTAAATACAGCAGCATAGCTATGATCATTGCTGGGTTCCTTTTCTTGACACATGTTGGGGCTTGGCGTTATCCTGCCAACCTCACGGTCAGAGGACAAGCTACTCTGTCCACTGAGCCATGACCACCACAATCAATCAATCAACCAACCAATCACCATTTTAAGGAAGCATTTTAAGGTAGCGCAGTGATCGGCATGGTAAGTAGCTTCTCATTCCTTAAATAAGTTAAACAACCATGTAATTGGTTGTCATCAGGCACACAAACCGAACTGTCCAATACTATACTAAAACCAGGAAGTGTAGTAGAACATCATCAACCTGGACGAAGGAAGGTGATCAGAAAAAAGCAACAAACAACAACTTCAAGCTATTATGGTTGCAAATCATTTAAATGTTTAGTGAAATCTAATAGAAGAAAATTAACAGGAATGTTTAAGAAACCAGGAGTATTTCCACATACACACTTGAAGAGGGCAACTGAGAAAACCACCTATGAGTGAGGGGAAAAAAGAGCATAAAGATAGGAAGCGTAAAGCCTGGACTTGCACCATCATGCCGAGTGTCTGCTGTGAAAGTTTGTGGGGGCTGTAATATGATCGCATCCTTGTTCAGAAACATTAAATCTCCAGGATCCATAGAGCTCAAACTGTCAAAGAATTGAGAAGGGCTGGGTATCACTTCAGATTTTTCAGTGTCCACACAAAAACTGACACCTTGTCTTTGATACCACTTAGTGAGTGACGATTTTTGCATTGATAATAATCAAACATACAGTTCTCTCTGTCTTGTTCAACTGCTTTGGTTGTGGTGGGTTTGGGTTCCAGCCAGGTCTCTCTGATCACAAAGATTTAAAAAGTCTTTTATCTTAAGACTTAAGACGACCTAAGGGCATTACTTTTTTTCTTTGCCCAGCCACGTCGTATGTAATTGTACACTTGTCTTCTTGCTTATTTTATTTTCTGTTCTGCACAAAATTGTGTGAATAAATATGAACAGTTCATATGCATCAGAGGTAAACATAGTGGCAATGCGACTGTTCTTATCTTGAGGGAATAACTAAACATTGTATCAGACATGATGCCACAGGTAACTTCTCACTTCAGCTGAATATCCAAAGTTATAGGAAATTGCAACCTCTGTACGTTATCGTGCATTTCTTTGTGGTTACCCCTTCCCTTTTACAAAGTTTAAGCAGCAGTGTCAACAGAAAATATGCTAAGGCGTGACTGAGTGGTTAATGACAGGGGAACTAAAAATGTTGCAGTATACACACAGTTACAGCAGTGTGGTGTTGTTACAGTTCTAGTATACAGATGTATTTGTTACTTAAGACATTATACTAACCTGACAGCTCAGACCCACATCTAGAAGATGCAAAGCAAATTTAAATTTTCTAGATCTAGATTCCTAAACTCACTAAACTCAATTTATAAAACAAAATAAAAAAATAAATAAATAAAACGAACACACATTCGACATGCTTTGTGGTGGTAGTAGATTTATAAATGTGTCAGTGGTCTTCTGATGCAGGAACAGCATAAACCAGCTGTGGTCTTACCTTCACCTACTTCACCATCCACAGCACACCAGTCACCGTTTAGGTTTTGTCCATGGTTTTTTCAGTGTTGCTGGTGTCTCGCTGCTTTTAGTTTGAAGACCTGTCTGTCATGTTCTGTTTGACTTACCTGAGTCTCGCTACCCCTGTGTGTGTCTGTGTGTATAAAAGGTCCTATCTTTGTCTGCCCTCTGCTGATCTGTTTTGTACTGTTTGTTCCTTTTGTTATTTCCTGGATTTGTACCACATCTTGTCAATAAATCGTGTTCTGGTTTACTCCTGACTCCTTACTCCTGCATCTGGGTCCATACAACTGGCAATACCCTCATTTACCCTGTAATTACACTGCAACATCATGGCTGGAATTTATGTTACAGTAAAATATATATATATTCTAAGTTTATTCTATCAGAAACATTCAAACAACATTAGAATTTGTGCTTTCCATTTCTATGTAGTATTCTGAGGCATTAATTAATTAAATAATCAAAACTGAGCTTTAGCACCAAAAATCGATGTAATCTTTCTCATGTCAATTGTTTCAATTATTTCCCGCCTTGGAAATATTCATAAAATGACCATATGTAGTTAACCTGTGTATGCTTCCTTTCACTTATTCCAAACTCGACAATTCGTGTTCTTTTATTGCAAAAATATTTCAGCTTGAAAAATTTATTTATATTTGCAGCTAAAACTTTGTCAGTGATCAGTGAGAGCAAAAACATTAAATTATACAGATGTAATCTCACGTGCTCAGCATGCTCAATTCATCCAAAGTGCAAACTTTTGTTTTTGAGCTTTTGCACATTCTTGTCAGCATTTTAATGCTTGTTTGTATGTATGTATATAGTTTTTCATATGGCTATTTAAAATATTATAATTTCTTTAGCTTTTGTTGTTGTATTTAGTTTTGGTTGTAGTTTTCTTCATTTGTAACCTTAGCACATTCCTAAATTGTTAATGTTGCATTTTGCACAGTTGTGATTTGTGGTGAAATTTAATAAATAAATAAATAAATGACTAATAAATGCAGGGCGGCACCACCGTGGTGTTAAAAGCTGTTTGAGGTCACATCAGGCAGCGCTAGAACAGTTTGGATTTGCACTTTTCACCTGCGAACTGTGGACTGACATTGATTCTCACCATGCATAAGTTCCCTTTAAAACCCTGAGAAGATCAAGTTCATGTTTGTGTTTTTCTCCTCATATGAAAGTGTACTGTATAAAAAGGCTAAATTTTTATTCTCACTGTCTGACATTAATTTAAACTAAACTTTTGCTGTTTTAGGTCAGCTGTGATCACCAAAATCACATCTGGTTGCTAAATGCCAGAATAATCATGACTTTCTTTGAAGTTAGAAGTTTTTAAACTCTTGGTTAGGGTTGTATCTCAGGGTTTGGGCTTGGTTTTGTAAGAGTTAGGGTGGTTAAATAACTGATTATTTGACCACAACAGCAGCTTGCCTTTCAATATTTATATCCCTCATTTCTGCTATGTACACTGTCTTGATGCCTTTTTGGCATTTCAAATTATTTTTGTGCCCTTTTATAATCAAATAAACTATTTCTAATGAATTTGGTCGTGCGTTCGCCCTGGGCAAATCCCCCTTCAGTAGCCCCCCTCACTCTGATACCCACTCGCCCCGCACCCCCACCATCCACCCACCCTGCTCATCTCACTCTTGCCAAGATGCTCCCTGGGTGACTGCCCACGTCGCCTGTGCCAGAAACTGCTAACTGCTGACAACAATCTTTATATTTTCACACACATATTATATGACTAGAATATTGTATACACTCATATATTAGCACTAAAACACTAACTTTTAGCAGTTTACCCATCAAACAGCGTCAGCAGTTAGCATTTTGATGCAGCTGAAGTCCTAATGCAGTTGCTCTTATTTTCATAAGTTTTCTAATTTGTGATTTAAGTTTTGTTTTAGGAGGTTGTGAATATATGTCTTCTTTTTACCCCCACGCTAATAGTGGCACACTGCCATCCTTTCCAAACCTGTGTGACTCTCTGAAAAAGTAAAAAAATTTATAAAACCCTCGAAATAATTTCCAACATGATGACAGCCTCCAGCAGTCAGGGTGATTTGAGCTTTTTCAAATGAATAATAAATGAAAGTAAAATGTCTCTATTTTTACTAAACAAAAACTCTAATTACAGATCTGTAAGATGGGATATTTTTGAGAAGAAATACGCCATTAAATCAGGTTAAGTAAGAGCTACACACAGCTAAAACAGTGTCCAAATAGGATACACTTGTGTGTTGATGTGTTTTTTTATGGTTAAATGCTGACTCACTTTGACTTATGTCAGCAATGACCAAATTCTGTTCACAACACATTTCAGACTGATGCTACAGCTGAGGACAACCTTCACTTGCACTGTCAGAAATATCACAGCGTCATACCACAAACACACATATGAAGTCACAGTAACACACCCTATTTAAAAGAACTGTACGCAAAAATAACGCCCAACTTATGGATAAGCATATACCTTCATGATAACGTACTTATGTCCAAAATGCAGAGTTGACACCACATCAGTTATTCTACATATGGTACAAACTCTCTGCATTAACGCATTTTAAGTAAAATACAGCATTTCCATTGAATGGGATTTGATAATAGAACAATTATTCACTCTTTCTCAATTAATGCCTTTACTTTTTGCTACATAACTTTACATTACATATAAACTGGCAGAAATGTCCCAACAGTGTTCCTGGACTCCCACGCCCGCTCTATTGTCCCTGCATGGCAGCCAGCCATCAGTGCAGCCAAGAATTTCCCCTTTTCTTTCACTTCTCAGCTCGTGTGTGTGTGAAAGCGTTAGAGCCAGTGACCGCAGAGTGGCAGCGTGTATGTGTGAAAAAAAAAGAAACGCACACACCTCTCACATTCTGGAAAGTATTGTCAGTTTTGTTTTTTTGATTTTTTAACACATATTCATTGTGAAACAGCGTCTTCTCTTTTATCGCTGCAATCGTTCTCAAGAACAGATAAAGTCCTGAGTGCATTTGCATCAATTCACACGACTGCTCTCTACCCACAAGCAAGTGACACAAGCGTCTTGATCCTCTGACTGATACTTTAAGTTTTCCAGTAAATCTCCCCCCACCCACCAATACCCCCTAAAAAACAAAAGAAAAAAAAAAAAAAAAAAAAAAAAAAATCCTCCTATGGGGGTCTGACTCACGGCGTTACCCCCCATCTTCACTGGCTTTGCTCAACCACACGTCATGAAATGGCAGCCAAAACAGTAACTGACAAAGACAGCAGGCTCATGGTGAGTTGTGGGATGTTTACATATTTCAGGTTGAATGAAGGTGGACTGTCTTTATCTTCAGCTGTAAAGCTGTTAGTGTCAAAAGAAAGATTCCCCTCTCTGCTTCTGTCTGCATGTCCTACTATTACCACTAAATTTAATGGGAAGTTTCCGCCAGTGGATGAAAAGATGCTTAAAAAGTGACATCAGCAGTGAGCAGCACCATGAGTAAGTTGAGAAAACAAAGATGAAAGAACCTCACGTCTTCAGTCTAATGATAATGACGATGATGATGATGAGGCTTGATTTTGTATTATAAAAGGCTGCTTTAGCACTCAAGGAAGACCCGTTCACATTTGTGTCTTTTAAAAGAATGCCAAGCTATTTTCTAACTATATTTATCTTAATAAACATTCCAGCGTGAAGTGACTCCACAGATCCAAAAAAGGGTAGAATTATCCGCCTTCGATACTTTTATCTGCAGACAGCTTTGCATTATGTTGCTTTTCTGTAACTTGGAAGTGTGTAGCATGAAGATAAACTCACCTGCCACTTTATTAGGGGCACCTGTTCAATTTCTTGTGAACACGAATAGCTAATCAGTCAATCATATGCAACTCAGCACAATAAAGCACGACTTGCTGTGAAGTTCAAACTGAGAGTGAGAATGGGGTAAAAAAAAAAAAAATATTTGAAAAAAAAGAGGATTTAAGAGACTTGGTGGTTGGTGACAGACGAGATGTCTAAGTACTTCAGAACCTGATGATCTACTGGGATTTACAACAACATCTGGAGTTTAGAGAGAATGGTACGGTAGAGAAAAAAAATGACCCAGTGAGGGCAGCTGTGTGAATGAAAATGCCTTCTTGATGTCAGAAGTCAGCTGGTTCCAGATGATGGAAAGGCAACACTGACTGTAAATAAATAAGCATTCATTACAACTAAGATCTGGAGAAACCACAGCAGGGCACTCCAACGGTGGCGCAGCATCATTATCTTGTCTTTATTTTGACTTTTCTTCTACAAATTTTAAGCAACGTTCGACTTCCCCGCCACTGAATCCGCATATAAAAAATCAGTCCGTATTTCAGCCCTTAGATGGCGCACAACTGAGAAAAGAAAGAGCGTATAGCTCTGAACCGGAGAAGAAGACGTGACGCGTGCACAGAATCATACATGGTGTAAATAAGCAGAAGAGAATTAAGAAAAAGGGGGGTTTAGAAAGGTGGGGGCTATGGGGTCATTACCAAAATAAAGATATGCCTTGATTGGTCACACAAAGCCACTCAGGCAGCGTCTTTGCATTTATACACTCTGGGACCCAGCTCAAAAAAGATACGGTTTCAAGCTGTAAAAATGCTGGTTTTGTGTGGATGAAAAGCCAAACTGGATAAAAATGTGCTCAAATTCACGTTGAACCGGCTTCGTGTAGCCTGGGCCTACATCTACGAGTGCACCACAGGAGGGGAAATGGTGAAGCTGCCATCAGCTCACAAACCTTTTCTTCACGCAGCCCCGAGGCGTGTCCAGTAAGTACATATATTGTTCACCAATGAAAAGGTACGTTTTCGTGATCGTAGGCCCAATTTTATACGAATATTTTGTTTTGGATGCAAATTTGACGATGGAATCTCCGGCTACAATCACGTGCAACCACCTTTATGTTGATGTGTACATGTCTTGTTGTGTCATTGTGCTGCCTCAGTATTCTGTTTCCAGTGACATGTTCAATTTGCTCAGTCAATATGGAGCCAGTTTCTTTTTTTTGTGAATAGTGAAAGTTGGTTGCCACATTAGTCTCTTTGCATGGTAGAGAAATGCAGGTTTCCACATATTTTTGTATCAGCAAGAAACGTAACAGGATCTCAGCTGGTTGCTCAGTCTATCTGGAGATTTTTATATTGACTAAGTGACAGGGATGGGAATTGATAAGATTTTTACGATTCCAATTCCATTTTCGATTCTTCTTAATGATTCTGTTCTTTATCGATTCCCTTATTGATTCTCATTTGGAAAAAAAGGGACAACAGGTCGATTAGCATCACTAAAATTAAATTTTAATAATAAAATAAGTATTTTTCTGTAGAAATTAACAAAATACAACATAGATTATTGTGTGACAATTCCACAAGGACTCATATCCTTTTTAAAAGGATATGAGCTGAACACTCAAAAATAAAACTACTATCAAGTCAAATCCAATGGAACTGTGCATTGTGCAAATCTGAAACCATCAACTATGAACAATTAATTATTTTGCAGAAAAGTAAGCCTCTGGCTCTGAGCCGTGATGGTCATCTAAATGAAATGCATGAGAAGGCATTCATTTAACGTTAAGTGTTACTAACAGCAGGTTTCACAATGAGGCAAATGGTGCTAACATGATAGACAGTGTTTGTTACTTAATTACCAGCAGTATTATTAGTCGAGGACATGCTAACGTTGCTGCTGCTGGGTTGAGAATCACTAACATTAGTCTGGAGCAGATCGAAAACGTCTCATTCATTAATAGTTACTGCATGCCGTTTCTGCATGTTGGTAGTATTTCCTCCTTTTGGCGAAATATTCACTTTGCAAGTTGCCCTGTTGTCGTCTTTTTAGTGAAGTGTAACCAGACTTTTGAGCGTTTGTACCTGTTGGGCTTCATATTTACTATTGTAAGCGGAGGAGTTCCGGTTATGTTATGTGCTCTTATTTTGAAAGGTATGGCTCTGTTGTGGTAGCCATGTTTGCCCCGACAGGGTTGTAGTCATTCTGCTGGAGACTGTAAGAAAGGAAGTTCGTGATTAAACGGAGACGAGTTTCCATACTCCAAAGCTATTTCGACTCTTTTATTGTCCCATAGGACAGGTTTGAAGCCCTCACAGCTCCAATGTTACGCTACTGACTGCTGGATGCATTGGACTCACCACGCACGTTGCGTTTCTTGCGTAAGCTATGCAGTGTGCGTGGTGACCTCATTCTCGCCCACTGGAATCGATAAGGGAATCGCTTACAAACTTGGCAAATGATTCCATTCTGTGATTCCAGCGAAAAGCGTTCCAAGTGGAGCAGGTCTTCGACTTGCATGAAAAGTGTAACTTTGTTCCAAAGATGTCATATTTGCAGGATATAAATCATGAATTTTTGTTTTCAACCATTTATTTTAAATATTGTTGGCACGTGTTAATGTTCGACCATATCCAGTGTGGCAAAAATCTAGAAAATAAAGAAAATCAGCAAAAATGTGGAAAATAAAGAAAATCAAGAGAAAATTACCACATTTTTCAGTGTTCTTGCTAGTCACATGACAAAAATTCTCTTGTGATGCACACTCTGCTGTCTTATTTTATTGCTTTATCTTCCTCTAAAACTGCGAGAAATTACACTATTTTACCCTTATTTTTTCAAAACTTTCCCCAGGGGAGGCCCCCCCGCACACCCCCGTTCCACATTGGCGCTGGGGCAGAACGTGGTCTCAAAAGCTGGGGAGAACCCCGTACCATCTATAGCACCAGCTGGCTCCTCGAAACTACCGCTGTCTGTTGCTGATTACGACTCTGTTCTTGTAGCCACTGCTCACTGAGTGTTTTCTTCTTTTTTTTTCTTGCAGGAAACTATAGTTTCTAGGTGAAGTTGAATAACTTGATCTTACCAACACGTAGAGAAAACAGAAGCCGATCATATTTTTTCTGTCCTGCCGCAGCTCTCGCTCTGTTTCTTTACCACTCCTACACAAGCTGCAGAGCGAAGCAGCGAGAATGTGCAGAGAGGAGTAATCTGAGGAACAAAAGCCGCGTTCTGTTGTCAGGCTTTAGAGCTGAAGTGACAGCGGGCATGAATAAGGGTCAAAGATCACTGGCTGATTCTGACGCTGTTTAAGAGACTCACACACAAAAAGGACTCGCACACTCTAAGCAGCATGGCCAAAGCTTAAAGTTACGTATGCAGGTTAAAGACCAACACACGTAAGATTTGATTTTTATTTTTTAAACTGAAACTCTGTGTGTGAGTCACATTCAGGATATTCTGCAAGGAAATACTTTCTCCTGACATTTTTATTCCTCCTAAGAAGAAATGCCAAACTCACACAGTGTGTCTTTATACCAGAGTGAGAGGACAGCACTGCTCAACATGGTTACTATAGATAAGATTTTAGCTTTGTTTTCCTCTCGACTATCTACTAGAAGCACACAGCGTGCTCTGGTTATTAAGTTCGGATGGTATGAAGCTCATAGAACTTGTCTGTGAAAATGACAGGTTGCTTTGAAAGTTGCTGAAAGCAGTGATACTAAATGAAACTCATGTTTTAATCCCCACACAGGCAGCAAACATGCGTCCATGTCAAAGCAGGTAGGAGAAGCTGAGTCTTCTTCACAGCAGTGTACACTGGAAGGTTGGAGGTAACTTGGCGGATGAGGAATGCTCCCGAGGCTACATCTGAGTTGCATTCTTCACGAAAGCACCATAGTGATGCGCTGTGCTCGCCTGTGCTCGTGTTCCTTTATCTGTATCTTGAAGGGGTGAGGAAATTGGAGGAGCAGGTGGAATGCTGCAGATATGTCCTTCAGGCTGGTGAATAAATCAATAAAACTGCACACACAGACACACACACAAGCACAAATAAAAGCCAGCATATATTATCAGGTCTAAATCACCCCCATCGCCTCCTTAAAGGTGTGGGTCATGAGGTTTAGTTTCCCACTGAGAGCTTTCTTTTCCTCATAATGAAAAATGAACTCAGCACAAAGGAGAAGGGTTTTCTGCAGTGAGTCACTCGTTCACTGTAATATTTGTGTTTCAAAAGACTGAGAAAAAAAAATCACATGCCTGTCATTTATTGCCTTTCAGTTTCGAGTGCCTCTCTGATCTGCATGTGCAAGTTTACCCATCTTTGAACTGCACAAATGCCCGAATTTTACCCCCTTTTATTTCTTTTTTTTTCTTCTACAAGGTGTTTTTTTTTTTTTTTTTGAGTGAAGTCATTTGATTCTTCACCTTGGCATATTCAGGAAACCACATACAACAGCTGCATATACGGCAGGTTTGGAGCAGTGTTTCATACCTTTCGACATCAATCATGCAGTCAGGGTGAGAAAAATACAGCAAAGCACAACCCAGCTGTTATAGTAAACAAATAATGTGTAGGTTCATGACCTAGACTGACAGAGACAAAGAAAAATTGATGATAAAGTCATATTTCTGTCTATCTATCTATCTCTATATATTTATATACACACACATGCGCATAGACAGACAGCTATATGCATATATATGCAGCTGAATAACAAAAGTCAAGAGTAAAGGGGTGTAAACCAGGTAATACATCACATGTAATTCATTTATGGCTTTGAAATCGGGATTCCTTATATGTTTTACCAAAAGCAAACACTTGAGAGAAAAGGTCAGAAAATTAGCTGATAAGGAAAATGAAAACTCATATCCATAGTGTTATACGGCTTTGTCTGGACTTGACAGTGAATGTGTGCAGAGGTTCAGGTTTATTAGTGCTCACCTTTAGCTGAGCTGCTGTCTGCCGGCAACAAGGCTCAATAACAAGAAAAATGCTTTAAAAAATAAATAAATAAAACGAAATAAGATAAAAAGATAAATAAATAAATAAATAAACAGTCGGTAAAACGTCCACCGACTATACAGCGCGGAAAAGGACCATCAGGAGGATGAGGATGTGGCTGAAGGATTCACACCGGCGACGAGTCCAGATGAAAACTTTGAAATTCAGACCAAAATTATAAAAGCGAGTCAGGTTGACCACAGAGAGAGAGGAAAAAATCTTCAATCTCCAGGCAAATGTTAGAAACAAAATACGTATATTAAAACTTAAAAAGCTAAAGACGTTATGTACCATTTAAGAAAAAAAGAAAAAACACACAACGTCCCCGAGCCGCTCTGTTGACTGGCTGGTGTGAAAGCAGCGCGAGACAGGGGGCGACGCCGCTGCTTCAAAGACAAGAGTGGAGGAGTGTTTCCTTCAGGACTTTCACAGTAAAACACAACTGGTAGTCTAGCGGCACTCCACTTTTTTTTCATAAGAAATAATATTTTGTCATACAACATAACTTCAAAAGATTGTATTTTGTTTGATTGTTTGTTTTGTTCAACTCAATATTACATATTTTGGTCTCAAAGTTTTGTGAATTTCAAATATTTTTCAACTTTCTGAACCTAAATATCAAGAATTTTTAAATTTTTTTTGTAAAATCACAAATTTCAAACTGAAAATTTGCTAATTTCATGTAAATTTATGTCCTATAATCACAGCATTGTACTGAAAAATGATGGAAATTGCAACTTTTCAACGGAATATTACAACATTTCATTGTTAAACACTAATTTTTTCAAAAGTGAAACTTTTAGATATAAAAGTAGAACTTTTTTTTTTATAAATTCAAAAATTTTGCAATGTTACAAATTTTGTCATAAAGTCTCAGATTAAAAAAAATCACAACTTTTTGTTATCAATTTTATGACTTGTAAAATATCAAAGGTTACATTCATGGATCATGAATTTTATGGTTTCATAGTAGCTTTTGGGAAATTGCACGTTTTTGTTGTAAAAATTTCTCTCAAGTCTTTTAAACAAAAGATTAATGGTGAAATTGCTGCTCTACAGTTGTTCTGCAGAAAGATCAATTATGAAGTTGAAGGTCAGAAGGGGAGGAGTTTGAGCACCACCACCTAAAGTCTACCTGTGCAGATGCTTGCTCAAATGCATTGTGTATTTATTCATTCCTTAAATATAAACTGGATTTTTTTCTCTTACCTGATATTTCAAGCATTTTTTTTGTATGAAAAGCTTGCGCTTTTATTTTGAAATTACGCCAGTCTTGACAGCTGTCAGAGCAGCAAGGTGTGAAGCCAGACAGGAGGAGGGATGTCTCTGTGAGGGAACATAGAGGTAGGGGCTGAGGGTGACAAGAGACAGTAGAATCAGTCATTTTACTTTTTCCAAAGCTTCTCCTAGTCCATCCAGGATACAAACATCACCTTGACATGACAAGAAATAACCCAATAATATCATTAGTATTGACCCATAGCCATTTATTGCATAATGCTTTGCTATCACCTCTTGTAATCCCTGTAAATGAGTTTATATGGATTTCAACTGCTCTCAAGGGTAACCTATCGCATTTTCTGTGTACATGTGCATAGGTCAGAGGACAATTAAGGATATTGCAAATGGCAATTCTCAAATGGCTCTTAAATACTCCTGAGGGCAATCCTTAGCTGCTGGGAGACTATGAGAGACCTTTGACTTTACTAAAGTTTCAGTTATCACTGCCGAACACATCTTTTTAGAAGATTTGAATCTTGTTAAAACAAAAACAAGCACTGAGATGCTGCCGATTTCATCGATGACATGTTAAACAACTTTTGGAATCAAAGACGCTGAACACAATCCTCATTGTCAAAGATACGCTGGTAAGCTGCAAAGGGAAAGCTAAAACTTTCCAGCCGCTTCATCCAAGTGTATTGCATCCTTCCTTTCAGGAAATTAATCACCATCACAAGTCATATTTATGGTGATTAATATGACAATCTGCATAACAAATACATCCTTTACTTCAATGCATTAACTTTCCATTCATCAGGTTTTACTTGGAAACAGAAAATGTCCTCCAGGAGAACATTGCACCTAGTTTTATGGCTCTGCTGCTTGTTACAAAAGCACCCCGTGGTACCACAATGCATTTCTGCTGTTCTGCAAGGTGCAAGCCAACATGTCTTAAAGGAAACCATAAAACTAAAAAAGAAAAAATGCTGTGGTCTTTTTTTTTTTTTGGCAACACATGCAAACTCTCATTATGTGTTCCTGCACTGTTTGTATTTTCATCCAAAAGAGGAATTCTTTCACTGGCATTCCTATTCTTTCTCAAGAAATATGATTCATTTTACTGTTACAGAAATTACATTTGTCCAGTAATCAAGACTTCAAGATGTATTTGCATTCAGCCTTGCATACAAATGTCTGTGAAGCAGCTGCAGATCCGGCTCTTAAAGTAGGTTAATTTGTAATCTAATTGCATTAATGTTTAATTTGGTTATTAGTATATGTACCCTCAGGTTTTAAACACAGTGTTACACCACAGAAATGTTAAATATTAATATGAGGTTGGACAGGAAAGAGGAAGAAAATGGCTCTCCTCACCACCTGGCTCCACAACTCTCCTCTTTTCAACCGTCACACGAGTGGTTGAGTGTGAGTCTGTGTGTGTGTGTGTGTGTGTGTGTGTGTGGGTGTGTGTGTGTGTGAAGCAGGATCTGTCGGTTGAATTGAACAGGGTAATAAAGGCCCCACTGTCTCTGTGGTGACAGGTGTGCTTGGAATTGCTCATACACGCACAAAGAATACAACAAAAGGAACAATGCGCATGTGACCAAAAAGAGCACAAAGATACTGAGAGCAAACGGTGGGTGGACGTGAGACGGAGGAGGGAAAAAAAAACAGATCAGAAGCACCAGCATGAGGTCCAAGAGAGTAGGAGTTAGCAGACAGTCTCAAGCCGGCGCTTGTTTGTTATCTTATCATCAGCCATCTCTCTAAACCGTAAGAGACTCTCTGGCTGTCTGAGCTCCGACATCAATAGATGAACTATTAAAGGCTTGGCGTCAATGGGGTAAAGTGCGAAGCAGAAAATGTTTGCTTATGCTCGTCAGCAGCAAATAATATCCTGTGTTGGCTGTTTTATCCCCCTGAGCAGGTATTTTCTGTCAACATCACCAAATAAGGTCAAAAGAATCTTGGATTGTTGAACCTGAATGACTGTCTGACAGGAAATAAATCACAATATTTAGTAAATTTACAACTGTGGCAATTAAGGGCTCCCACCAGCAGCTACTGAAGGATAATCTCCCATAATAGTCATCACATTGTTTGCAGCATCTCATAATGTGAGCCTTGACTGTAACTGTCCATGAACGAGCCGCAGTGTAAAAGGAAACACAGACGTCCTTTTGAGACATTCCCAAAGCGCTGACAATGATACACTGTATTCTGGAAAACATGCAGCACCAGTTCACTTTTAAAAGGATCCCCACTAAACCATCGTAGCATTCCTGACCACATGCAATGTCTGAAAGTGTGGCATGTTCATCAACAATGTCAGGGCCTTTTTTAAATTCAAAAATCAGCACAAAACTTGCTGCTCTGCTGCCTGAAAAGCACTTGCATATGATAAGGGGAAAGCCCTCGAATCTACATAAGAGGAAATACGGTTTAACAGATTCCTCCCTGCATGTCCCTAAGGACTTGTTTATTCCTACAACAGTGCTCATTAGAAAACTCACGTTCATGTAAATGTCCAACTGGCCACATTTAGAATATAAGAGGAACCTATGATATTTGAACATCTAGTTCAGCTCCAAACAGCAGTTTTTGGTCAGTAGAAAGTTAGAGAAAGCAGAGCAAAGTGAGTGTGTGATGTCATACATAAAATATCAGACTGATAGTCTTCTGTCAGGACTGGTGTGTTGGAGGACCCAAATGAAGACGGTTGGATGGAAGATCAAAAAACCAGCAAACCAAAAATGTTTGGAAACAACCTGCAGGAAAAACAAGTATTGAATATGTTGCTATTCTTCTCAGCGAATATATTTTTGAAGGTGCTCAGGACGTGAAACCCTCACCAGATGTTGATAACAACCACACGTGAAGGAATCAAACCACAGATGTACATGATTTAAGTTCTGTGTAATAATGTGAAAAAGGAAAAAAAAAAAGTTTGAAGATGTGAAGAAAGGGAGGCGCTAAAAGGAAATGGAAAGCCAAGACATCAGCTGAAATTAGTCAGTAATCAGAAAACAAACTTCTCCTTGTCGGTAAAAATGGGTTCTTATTACCAAGGTGTTGCATGAAACATCTCACAGGTTAAAGGACAGAACTCTCTCAAGACCTTCACAACCCAAATGATGCTAAACATACAGATGGATTTGATTGCAGAAAGATTTCTAAACCTCCCAGTGTTCCAGTGGTCATTGCTGGAGCCATAATCTGGAAGCAGAAAGAACAACAGAACAAACTGGTCGTGCTTCTAGAAATAAGGCCAATATCCATAAATCTAGTCACATTGTCTTAAATTAAGCAAAACAACCTGAAATGAGGTAAGAAAACATTACTTAGCCAGAAATCTTAACATTAGATTTATTTCTTTTAAAATGAGAGTGTTTTTGACTCAGTTTTTCTATAATAAAAATAATAATAAGAGCAAGATTTCTTGACACAACGTAGAAATTGTTTTTTGTAGTGTGATGCTCCAGGTGCTCCTCACAAGATTTTTGACAGACCAGTGAAAATAATTACCAGAAGAGTTGTCCAAGAGTCAAGGAGCACTTACGGAGAGCTTCAGAAAGATCCAGAATCAACATGTACAATTGTTTAAAACGAAAACAACAACAATATCAAGCAGCCACCGTGGCTGGTATGCACCAATGCTGAAGAAAAAGCATGTTGAAGCTTGTAAAAAATTTTGCTGCAGAACATTTGAATAAGCCTGTGAAATACTGGAAGACTGCAGTCTGGTCAGAGGGTACCAAAAGGGAACTGCTGGGATGCCATGCATTAGCACAACATGTCTGAAGTGGGGTTTGTAAAGTTTGGAGGTGGGACCATTGTGGCGTGGAGCTGCTTTTCAGAATATGGTCCTGGCACACTTCATATCATGAAGGAAGGGTGCACCAAGACATGGTTGATGCAAACCTGCTGCCGTCTGCCAGGATGACAATGAAAGAAGGTGGACATTTCAGCAGGACTGAGATCCCAGTCACACAGTCAGAGACACTCCCAGCTGGTTTTAGAGAAAGAAGATAAGGCCTGCCCAGTTCATAGAAGAACCTTCAAGCTTTGAAGACTGCTTGGGTGGAATGATGGGCCAGTATCACACCTGAGTAATTCATGCAAGCAGTTTAATCATTATTACACAAACCTCAATCAAAGGGATATCTGTGGTTTGATTTATTTAATATGTTTTGCATGTGTGGATTGCATGAAACCATCCAAACATCTGGGGATGGTTTCATGTCAATAGCACCTTTACAAATATATAATACTGAGAAAAATGCGGATGTCTGTTAATTATTTTACCCGCTGTAGGTGAGATGACGCAAACACAGAGCTGCTTCCGCAACGCTTCAGTTTGTTGAGATTAAAAATAACAAGGGACTTTACACCTCACAGATTAAAGGATTTTTTTTTCTTTAATCATCACTCCCAAAACCACCCACAGCAGTTGCAAAATTTAAAAATAAATAAAGAACTAAGTCCAAACAAACAACATATCAAGTCTTAATTAAATGTGAATATGTCTCTTTGTCTGGAAAAGATACATGAAAATCAATATGGAAAATGTAGGTTAGAGGGGTGCGGATGCACAGGTCAGCCTCTATGCATTATTAAAACGCCGTTAAACCAGCATCACGCCCAGGCAATAAAGCACACACATGGGTCCTCATGTGTTGGGCTTTGTCGCCATGGTGACAGGCGCTCATCTCTTCCTGAGACCAGCTGGCGGACTCTTGCTGTGAAGCTGTGAAGCAAGTGATGTGTACGTGAATATGGATGAGAAACAAAGAGGGAGCCACCGTGCAGCAGCACAGAGAGCTGGCAGCCTGCTTCTTACACATCCAGAACCCAAGAGGGGGGTCGCAAGCATGCTGCACTGCTGTATTGATCCATGTAGCCTATTGATCGCCACTTGCAAATGAGCATTTATACTGCAATTCATTTCAGTATCCACATTGTTCTGGTAGCAGCGTGGACATTCCAGGCAGTATGGCGTCTGCTTCCAGCGCTCTCATGTAGAACGAGGGGAGCATGCTGAGGCAAGTCTGGCTGTCTGGTGGGAGAGGATGAGTGAATATATGTGTTGTCTCGTTTTACATGATTACAGACTTTCAGCTACATAAACATGTAGGCTGTCATTCCACTCAGACTGACTCACTCTTTCCCACGTCTGTGCTCTGCCGTCGTTTCCACCTCTGCTCAGAAAAAGCGTTACCAGTGTGATTCAGTGGTGTGGAAACGGACATCAGCTGGGAGTCAGAGTTCATCAGATGGCTACTTCAGCTCTGTCAAAATTAAGAGGTTTAACTTAACAGGCTGAAAGAAGGAAGACATCTGGATGTTCTTAGGCTTGATGAAAAAAGGATTAGTCCACAAAATGATCCTTTAACACTGGACAAAACACATTTATTAACTTTAAGGCCTATAAGAGAGAACTAATAATGAAAAAGCAGCTTAGTGATAAATTCTACAAAGTATACATTTTTAATTGTTGTGTTCTGTCTTTTATGATAATTAAACTGTTGATTGTATTTTCTAAGTTTGTTTGTTGACTATTGCTGTCGTACTAAAGTGGAACAATTAATATTATTCCTTGTTTATCCTTTGTCAGAACTATTAACAATATTAGACAAATAAGTAATATTTTTTGTTTATATTGTATAAGGAGAAAAGGTCTCATGAACCTATCTGTGAATCATTTCTGCAGAAAGAGTCACATTCAGATGATTAATTATCTTCTTTGTGTTTTTATGAAAAATGATCAAAATATCATTCTAAAATAAAGAACTGCATGAAAAACACAATATGTTTCATGCATAAATAGCCTGTCTCGAGGCTCAGTTTTAACATGAAAGAAAAAAGATGCATACAGTGGTTAAACCTGCAGAATGGCTGCAAAAAAAACTTCCACAAGTTTAAAGGACACTCAGGTGACTCGTAATGTTGCACTGAATTCAGTCATTCTGCTGCTGTAGACTCAGCTTTTTACTGCCTTTTTCACTTTCTACTTTAGCTGTCAATCCATCATGATGATGCAAGACTTTTGAACGACATTGTCTCTCGGTTCGGGAATAACTGGATTTCATCTCTGCTTTTTGCAGATGATGTGGTCTTGTTGGCTCCTTCGAGCCAGGACCTCCAGCGTGCACT
>JBAMYA010084422.1:0-22776 GCA_037176975.1 Arrhamphus sclerolepis | reverse complement strand
CGGAGGGGTCTGAACACTCGCTAAATATAGCAGCGCTGAAATCATACCGAATGTAATATGTTGTTTGGACGCAAATTTATATGTAAACAACAAAACTAAAATAATTTCCATGAAACACATTTCAATAGGTACTCGTTTATTTTTTTTTTCCTAGGCAATGGATAATATTTCAAAATGCAATAAAAACAATATTCGGAGCTCTGAGCATAAAACTACCCACATAAAAGTGGATGAATGTATTTGTGTTTCAAACTGATATGAGATGATAAAAGTTTGGATTTTTGTGAAAGCTCTTGGTGTCTTTATCTCCTGGCCTTTTTCTTGCTTTTTATATTGGGCTAAATACGCTGATTAAAAAGGGAAAAAAAAGCCCTGAACAATCTTTGAAACTGATAAAGAGCCTCTTGATACACAGACCTAAATAAGAATTGAATGTTGAGCCTGTATTAAGAAGTAAATGCCTCTTTATCTGGATGCTCTGCTCCTGTTAGTCACATGGTGCTCCTCATCCACACTAATGAAGAGAAGCCAACTACTGAAATCAGTCACAGTTAGGGCTTCAAAGTGATGGGATGATGCTCGAAAAGTAAGCCAGCAGGCTTATTTCAAAAGTTGTGTTATGGTTAAATGTAGTGATGTGAGAGACAACATAAAAATAAAAAATAAAAATAAAAACATAATCAGAGCATCACTGGGCTTATAAAAACTTTCATTTCAAAAGCAACAGTATACTCAAAACATAATGAAAAATAGTTTAATGGAATAGGGAAAAAAAAGGGTTTAGCCTTGAATTAATTCAGTATGCTCAAAGGGTGACTAATTAATTTGTTAAAGAATAAATGATGGGTTTAGTCCATCCATCCATCCTTTCATTAACTTCCGCTTATCAGAGTTCGAATTGTGAGGGCAGTTGCCTGGTTTCATTTGTGCAGATATAATGATCTCAACCATTTGCTTTGTGTGCAAAGAAATAGTTTGGCATTTTGCTTTGTCTTCTTACACTTTTTTTTTTTTACTTGCAGAAAGATTGAAATCATTGACGAGCGAGACAAAGATTCAGGCGAGGCAGAAACAAATTGAGAGACCTGAGCAGAGACAGCATTGCAAACTGGCATTTTAATGGTTCAGTCTATCTGAGAAAGGCTTGATTATTTTCCCAAAAGGGTTTTAAAGAGTTGAAGGGACCACTCTTGTGCAGATATATGAAGCTACTCTGTTAACAGTTTAGTTTAGTAGTTAGCAGTGACTACAGCAGGAATATTAAAATTAATTTCTTAGTGAAAGCTGGCTGCTTTTGCCCTTTCTTTTTCTTTTCTTTTGGCAAACTAAAATTGCGGTTAAAATGTCAGCATGCCTTGGAACTGTAACACAACATCACAACAGAATCTAGAATGGCTATCGCACCCTGCAGCACAGAACTTCACAGTTTTAAAATAAATGCACAATAAAATGTAGCTTGGTCCTCACCAAACCATTTGCACTTCATTTCATTCCTGCAAAGAGTCTGGTGAGGACCAGGCTACAGGAATCATACAGATTCGTGGTTTTACTGACCTTATTTAGCCTGTCAGTATAATAGGATGATTCACAAGTGAGATAACACCCTGTCTCTTGACTGTTTTTTGTACGGTAGCTGTGGCCATTGAATATCTGTGTGACCATTGGTTTTGTAACATTGAAAACATATCTTATGAATCTTGCATTCATGCTGATGACATGGGAGTAAACAAAATGACCTAATCCTCCACCCTTCAACAATGTCAAATGTTATGATAGATGGATAAAGTGAGGTGCTCAATGCATAGACACCATCACGTCGCAACATGTGTAACAGTGTTGTCATACGATGCCAAGTTTGCGTTTGAAATGAACCCAGATGCAGACATAAATACAGAGGCAGGATACAGTTGTAGAGAGATTTATTTGTAATTTGGCAAAGCTTTACAGAAAGCTCCTTGCAGTGCCTTATCGTTCCACCCACTCTCCATAGCTTGAACCTGGAAGTCAATGGCAAATTCTGCTGCACAGCAGGAGCTGTGGTGAAGAGTGAGCAGGCATCTCGCTGCTTCTTTACTCCAGCAGACTTCCTGGGTACGGTATTCGGGAGGGAAAGGTGAGAGGCTGCTTCTCAGAACAACAGAGAACACTGTGTCAAAAACGCCCTCAAGACACACAAATCACTGGAGTAAGTGCTTGGTGCGGGGACAAACAGTCCACTGGAGATTGGAATCAGTGGCTCGGGAGACAAAGATTCAGGTGAGGCAGAAACAAAATGAGAGACCCGAGCAGATAGCATTGCAAATTGGCATTTTATTTGGCCAATCTACGTGAGAAAGGCTTGATTATAAAAAGTTGTTCATGTTGGCCATGATATTTACTTTCATTTGAGATGGCCTTTTGCATAATGAAAGCAACAGATGAAAAGCTGATATTAAATGTTAACTGCTGGATTCACAGTGGTCGATGGTTTAAGGTTTGTTGTTGAAATGAACCCAGATGCAGGAGCAGAAGCTTTAATTTATCTCAAACTAGATGGGTCTTAATATAGAAGGAAGCTGGTGTAATCAAAGTCCAGGTTTGTAAAAGAGGTTGGGGTTTTCTAGAGCTCAAGGGTCTGAAGCAGGCAGGCGGCTGATCCTGAGGTTTCATGAGTCCATCACTGTTCTGGCAGAGTAATGGAGCAGAAGAACAGTCTTTATAGCAAAAAAGATGAGGACTGGCAGCTGCTGGAGCCTGACACTCCCAAACCTGAGGCCTGAAGGAGAGCAAGGAAGAAGGACAGGGGGGGGGTTGGCTTTCTCGGTGTGTGACAAAAACCCTTTTACAGTCACAACACATAAGCTGTGTGTCTGTACTTAAAAGACAAAAGAGTCAGTAAAATATAGTCAGTGAGCTGACAGTGATGATGAAATATGGAGGGAATTTGGCTTGAAATTTGAGCTGGCCTTAATCCATAACAGTTGAAAGATGCTTATAGAGTATTTAACAACTCACTAGCGAAGACACAAATAATGCTGCAGGCCCCATCGAATGTGTGTGATAAGGTGAAACCTAATGCAATTTGAAGCTAAAATAAAAACAGGAAACACTGAATATCCACAACCTTTTTTTTTCTCTCTTTCTTTTTCCCCCCAGACCGAACTAATACGATTTAAGATGTCAGTTAGACAGATGTAGAGGTGCTGGGCAAGCTAATTGCTCTATCTTTAAACTGAACCAGAGTACATGTTTTCCTTCCAATTGTTGTGTTAAGATAAAGATACTCGACTGCATGGTTATAGTTTTCATCGTACAGCAGTAGACAAACTAAACATGATAAACTATGTCTTTGAAACTGGATCACATTTACCATATTGTGAGAAAGCAACTTTTACTCTAATTATAATCTACACATTTGTGTTGAAAAGCGACCCCAAAGGCATTGTGAATGCTCTCTGGTGAAGAAAGTGAAGAAAAAGGAATATTAGGCTATTCAAAAAAAAAAAAAAAGGCAGTGTCTGCATCTTTATCCATCCATCCATGATCTATACCCGGTTGTTCCTGTGCAGGGTCACCGGGGTTCTGCTGGAGCCTGTCCCAGCTCTCTTTTGGGTGAAAGGCAGGGGTGCACCCCGGAAAGGTCGCGGGGCATTTGCATTTTTATTAACAAACTCAAACATTTAGATTATGAACTGAGAGATGATTGAAGATTTTAATTTCTTGAGAATCGCTGAACTAAAATCTAGTTGTATTGCTACTGTTTCCAATAAGTGCTTCACATCTGTGCTGTACAGAGTCAAATGGTTGAAACCCCCTAATTGAAAGGCATTTCCTTTTCATCATAAGGCAACATGACCTCTTCAATTATTCTGAGCTTGTATTCAAGCTGATCCATGATCCCTGGTATGTGATAAATAGGCCCAGCAGCACCACAGTATGAGAAACATCCCAACATTGTGCATCACTGTCTTCAGTGTTCTGTGGCTTGAATTCAGTGTTTGGGGGTCATCTGATAAACTGTCTGTGGCCCCTAGACCCCCAAAAAAACAACAGTCTTGGTTTTATTAGTCCACAAAATGTTGCTCCATTTCTCTTTGGGCCAGTCACTGTGTTTCTTTTCTTTCTTTCTTTTTTTTTGGCAGACTGTAACCTCTTTAGTACATGTTTTTTTTTCCCAACAACTGGACTTTGTGGGGACTTCTTGCTGATAGCTTGGATTCACATCGGAGCTTTCTAATTGTTACAGTAGTCACATTTAACTTTAGATCTTCTTTGATCATCCTGAACCACTGGTGGAGTCTTTTCCATTTTAAGGCATTTGAGATTATTTCAGCAGAGCAGCCTCATTTTCTGCGCTTCTTAATATGTATTCCCTTCTCTAATCAACTTTTTAATCAAAGTATGCCGCTCTCCTGAACGATGTCTGGAAAGTCCCATTTTACTCTGATTTCCAGAGAGAAATTTGCTATAAACAGCATGTACAACATTTACTGCCTTTGTCTTTAAATAAGGGCCACCTGTTTGACCTGCTTTTTCTTTCTTTTTTCACAGTGTGGCGTTCACTAACTGAATTCCACAGTGACAAAATAAAAACTGCATTCAGGTCCAAAACAGTGGTTGGTGCCTTCTTCTTTAGGTGTTTTCCTCAGCATATCATCTGTTTCAGGTTTACAGGATGGCAGCAAGACCAGCTTTTCTCTACAGCTTGGAGACAGAACTCTAGGTGGCGTCAAAGATGACTCAAAGATTTTCTTTGGGAAAGTGATAGAAGAAAAAAAAGACAGACAGAGATGGCCAACCGAAGCAATCACAAATCACGCAGGCTTATATGTTAAGTACAAACATGAGGGGAGCATCTCTTCATAGTGTTTCTCTTATCCTGATGGGAACAGGCTACATCTGAGCT
Source organism: Arrhamphus sclerolepis (assembly GCA_037176975.1). Taxonomy (NCBI): domain Eukaryota; kingdom Metazoa; phylum Chordata; class Actinopteri; order Beloniformes; family Hemiramphidae; genus Arrhamphus; species Arrhamphus sclerolepis. The sequence continues at coordinate 17,891 of JBAMYA010084422.1, read as the reverse complement.
CACGACCTTCTTACGCTGCAACAGAATCCGACCTTTATGCTCTATAGAAAACTGAAGGATTTCTTTTTCCATCAGTGTTTCAATGATTACAATTTTTCTTAACGATACACAACTGTTTTGTCTCAATACCTCTACTTTTTTTTGTCTTTTTTACTTCTTTTCTTTTATCTATTTTTCCTTTTTTTTAATAAAAAATCCTTGATTTATGTTTTCATTGTGTATGCAAATACACTAATGCTCTTATTATCGCCAATAAACTCACTGTCATGAGTTCTACAATTTATTTTTCTTCAATCACACTTGACCAAATGTTTACTTGATCTCTGATCACCATTTTTTTTTTTCCAAGCGTGTTTCTTCAAAGATGACGGTTGAGTTTGTCCTCCCAGGTTTTAATAATGCGCTGGACAGTTTGTAACTTAATTTTAGTAGTTTAGAATCTCATTAGCTTTTTTGTTTGCTCCATGTAGACTAATAGGATTCTGAAACAGAGGAACATCTTTTAAATAACTTACTACCAGCTGAAGGGTATTAATCAGAGGAGTACTTTGCAGTTGGAGTTTTTTTCTTTTTTACCTTTTTGTTTGTTGACTGGTAAAAATTTTTTTTTTTTTTTACTTCGGTCGGGCGGTGTTTTGATTAACATAGATTTGTGATGGAAACTGTTGACTCAGTGCCGTGTAGCTCACGAGTAGCTTCTGGGCTGCTCTGCTACTGTATAACTCAAAAAAGGGACATGACACTTTCACATCCAAACAGAACATCTTGTCTTCCTGTCTGTGCCAAAAGTGACACAATCGCGCACTAAGATAGACTCATACGAGTTCATCTCGTACCGTATATCAACAAATATCCTGGTTATTTGCAGCACATTCTCGATGTTTCTTTCCATCTCTTGTTTTTTTTTTCTTCATTTTTTTTTTTTTTTTTTTAATAAACCACAGAGGCGTACCAAAAAGGATTCCAAAAAAAGGGTTTTAGCATAAAATTGGTTTAAAAATGATGATTCAGTGATATCTTTGGATCAATAAATGTCTTACAAGATAATTCACAAGAAATGAGGTTGAGCTGAGGCTGACGGGCTGTGTCAGAAAAGCGATAGGTTACAATGAATATGGAAACTTTTTTTTGTGATGGGGTGTGGATGGGTGGGGGCGGTGGGGGGTGGGGGTGGTTGTGGTGGGGTGGGTAACTTTCTGTGATGTATGTGTGTGTTTCCACGTGACAGCATGTGTGGCCGTGCGCACTATTGAGCGGCAGAGTGTTAGTCATCTGTTTCTCTATTTTTGGATCAAGTTTGTTTCTGCGTGTGTGTGTGAGTGCTTTGTTTTGGTGTGTAAATGTCCGTGCTCTCTTTGTGTGTATTTATGTTTATCTTAACATATGTGCGCATGCGTAACAGTGCGAACGTGCATGCCTGTGTGTCAAAACGAACTTTGTGCCCTTTCCATGATGGCCCGGCTAAATAAAGACACACACGTCTTCCTCCCCTCTTCATGTTTGGCAACCTTGTCTGGAAGCCTGCAAGTAGCGTCTTCTGTCGTGCGTTAAAAGCAAACCAGTTTTGGGATTGTTATGTGAGCTCTTCAATCAGGAGACTCACATTTGCATTCTCATCAGAGTTCAGATGAGGCCCTGGTTTTTGTAAGACACAGCACTGATAGAGAGATTAAATTGATGCCAGTGCTGCCCATGACAATCATGTGACGGTTTTGCCTCGCCACTCTTTCTTTATCAACACCAGGAGGCACAATAATGTACCAGTGTTTATTTAGCTGTGAAAAACATGAGAGCAATTGTGTCCACGGGGAAAACAGGAATGAGTCTCATTACTAATTTAGAATCTTTTTCAACACAGTGTCACGCGTCCAGCAGGGAAACTGCACGGCTTTTATTTGAAATACAATATATTCAAACTCACAGGCAGAAGCATCTGTTTACATAGTGCTTTATCAAATGGGGAGACATCAAACTGCCTCCGCCCAACTCCATTGCAATAAAACAGCACCATTTAAGCTGGATCTCATCTGAATTGTCTGCCTTGCATTACAACTCACAGATCAAACAGAAACGTACTGTAGAAGCAGTATATCATTACATTATGGGTATTAAAAATTTGTTTCCATAGTGTCTTCGGTTTGGTACTACATTTCAAGTGAAACTGCTTTTCTTGATTTTGTCATTTTAGGAAATTTTGCAACAAATGTTCTGTTACTGCAGTTACGCAAACATCTTAAAGCTGCACTGTGTACATGACAATGATTTTACCTTGATGCAAATTTTACAGTTTTTGTGATGTAATGTGTGATGTTACTGCAGGAAGGCAGCAACTATTGGGAGGTACCTGATGGATGTCCATGTCAGAGAAATCCATTTTCAGTCAAACTGAAAAATAATAAATAAAATAATAAAAACAACATCCAATTTCACATATATGTCAATAACCACACAATGGAAGATATAAAAAACCCCCATAGAACTTTATGTTGGATTGATGGCTGCTATATTAATAGCTGGAAGAAATACTGAAAAATATTTACATCGACATGATCGGGATTGTTCCTCTCAAGTGAGAAATGTGATGGAAAGTTAGTGAGTACAATCATAGACATTTGTAGTTAACACTGTTGGTTCCCTCTAAGTGCGCATTTTAAATGCATGGCTATTAAATTGTTGAATAAATTAACCAATATAGAAAGATTTTTACTGCCTTTGGCAACATATTCAAATTAAAACACTCTGGGATAAACTGAAAGCCTGAATGTCATTATTATACTCATACTCTAAAGTTTTCATAATAGACTTGAACACAGTGAATTGTGATATCTCTCACAAGCAAGACGAATAATTAAATGGAAGAGGGCCAGCATGAAGGAAGGCTTCTCTGTTTAAACTATGACCCTGCCAATAGAAAGCAAAAGATATATTTAATTAGGAATAAGTATTTACTCTTTTAGATCATTTGCCCCCTCACTACCCACCCCCAACCCTTTTTTTTAAACTAAAAACTAACCTGGACCATATGTTGGAGACATGGGGGGCCCCTACAGGGATTGGAAAAATGAAACAAAACAAACAAAAAAAAAACAACCCAAAGTCGTGACAAATTAAAAAATGGAGCTGTTTACTGGTTTGGGTCCATGTGAGATCATAAAGACTGCAGCACTGAGCACACCTGCAACTGCCACTGAGGCACCATACGTACTTTATTATCTTATTTGCAGTTTGAGGGCAAATATAGCTGAGCAATTCAAAATTCGAAAAGTCTTGAGTTACATGTGCAGTATACAAATGGACGGCTGCAAGACTTAAAAACCTTCAGTCTGGCAATCACAGTCAGTCAAAGATATGTGGGGTCAAATGCATCTTCATTCATGTACAATGTACATAAACAAGGCAAAAAGGGGTTTATAAAAAGACAACCTTTTTTTTAACTGTCTGACATTAAATCAGACTAAACTTTTCATGTTAGGCCATTTAGGATTACCAAAATAATTTCTATTTGCTAAGTGCCAGAATAATTACAGCTATATATTTTTTAATGACTTGACTCACACATTTTAGGTTTCCTTCCATGAGCTTCTCACAATATTTTACTGGATTTCCTCCAGACAGAACCGGTTTGTTTATTGGCTTCTTCAGCTCCGCCCTACGTAACCGTACCCGCCCACAAATTGGCAACAGGCACAAAAGCAGTGAAAAGTTATCTCTTCGCCTCTTTTTCATTAAATCATGACATAATAGCCCTATAATTATGTGTCCGACTCAAAAAACGTAAGATAATAGTACCAAGAGGATAAACAGAACAAGATGTAGCTGTTCACTTTTGCTGGTGTGCAGAACCAAACATCTAGCTACAACATGGCGAATGTCCTAAGAGGGCAGTGAGGCGTCCCAAACCTTTTTTCGTCCCTGCCTGCGAGTGGACGCTGAATCAGTAAAACTGTTAGTGGGGAAAAAAAACAAACTCAAAGCATATCTATTTCTTTAACAATTCAATGCATAGCTTTATAGTTACTAAACTTCTGAACTTCTGGCCTGAGGTTAGAGTCATTTAACATAACCTGTTTCACATTCATGCTCATTTCCCCTAAGGTCTTACTCAGGATTTCATTAGTTAAATTCAAGCAAACATCTAATACTAGGCTTAAAACCTGTGCCTACAGTCAGCTAAAATAAAACACACAACTTCAAAACCTACGTGGTAGCCCCCATTTTTTTCCTTCCTTCATCTGATTTGTAAGTTACCACGGAAACAGTTACCATAGAAATCTTATTCTAGTTATACGTCAGGGTTTTGTGCCCTCTGGAAACAGTTGCAGTGTTCCCTGTAGTTGCTCATAAAGATGCTTCCTTAATGTGCTGTGATTATTTGCAAGTGTTTTCCCAGTTCAGTCCCACTGAACAACAAAATGTTTTCCAGTCGCTACTTTGACTTAATTGAATTTGTTTCTCTGTCACCAAAAAAAAAAAAAAGAAAAAAAAAGCAGCTGCTCCTGCTGCAACAGCTGAAGGAGAGTCAAACAATAAACAGCTCCATGCCAGACAAAGATCTTAACTCTTTGCTTTGAACTGGTCAGTATAGAAAGATGTTCTCAGGCTCAAAAATGCTTCCATCGTTAAAAAAACTGAAGCTCAGTTTGGTTCGCCCAAAGACACAAGAGAACGCAAACACACACGCACTCACAGACATGCACATAAACCTGTGCTGTTATCCTCACCAGGACAATATAGAGATTAATCTATGCCCCAAACGTTAGACACAATGGTCTCAGAGAATACACTTTAAAACACTTCTGTTAGCTTATAAAGCGCTGAATGGTTTAGGGCCGAAAATAGATCAGAGACTTGTTGTTACCGTATCAACCATCCAGACCACTCAGGTCTTCCGGTCCAGGTCTGGTCTGTGTCCCCAGAACCAGAACCAAACATGCAGAAGCAGCATTCAGCTGAAACCCTCAGTTGTTGTTGTTGTTTTTTTAAATTATTTCAAAATAAGGTTAAAATCTGCATTTGTTTATAACTGTATTTGATTGAATTGAACCATTTTAGTTTTTAACCTAAGTCTTTTTTAATTTTCGATACCGCACTGTAACTCTATCCTAACTTTTACTGTATTGTTTTCTCTTTTCTTTATTTTTCCCTTTTCTTTGCATTTCCTGTGTTCTTTGTTTTTTGATATAAAGCAGTTAGAGTTGCCTTGGTGCTGAAATGTGCTATGTGCAAATAAACTTGCATTGCCGTCCCAAACCTCATCCATACCTGAATTCTCAGCCATAACCACAACCGGTTGGCCAGAAATGACAAATTACCCCAATAGGCTTGGATTCTAGTGCCTGTGAGGAAAACTGTTTCAGATCACATCAGTGTTTTTATGGAAGGCATTCCCAATGGGCAGCTTCTGAGGCTACCAGTACAACATGAACTGGCTCACATACGTGCATTGAGTAGTACTTGATATAAATGTATATAAGCTTGATATAAGCGTATGAACAGTCACTCACAGATTACTGAAATTATTCTTTTTCCTATTACAGACTTCACAAAGTAAACGTGCTTTTTTTTTTTTTTTTTTAATATCCCCACCTTCAATAAGCTGTAAACTCGCCTGTGTATCGTTGGCCATTTCTCATTCTACCTCTTGGGTGTTTTCCACAGCCAAATTGCAGAGTGTGAAAATTTATCTGGCTTTAGAACATGGAGGAGATTGGAAAAGGGAAATGTTCAGCGCTGGAACACCTTCTTAACACATCCATATTTATACGACGTTTGTGTCTCAGCATCTTACGCCTCTCCTTACACAGGAAACCTACGTACGTGCATTTATTTATTTTTTCTATCTTGAGGGAGCAACAAGCTAATGAGTGTGCTGTGTCTCATATTATTTGGTCTCCTCATCTTCACACCAGAGGGTCCACTGCCCTGACCAGCCCTGCTTTGTATTCCAGCTGAGGCGTTGGGATCGGGAGCTTGGGGACACTGTGTCTGTATGAATATACAACACTGTAAACATACACCTCACTGCCAGTCATCTGTTCCCCTTCCTTGTGCAGCTTGAATGAAAACGCTGCTGTGAATATGGAAATGGTCGGTGAGGAGAAAAAGAGGAGCCATCAGTTTGCAGATACATGTTCTTTGACTGGTAATGTGTGTGTCTCAATGCTGAGAAACCTCCGAACAGCCCATCGGCATAAATCACTCACAATTTACCAAAGGCCTGCTGACCTCAAGTGTAACAAGCTGTCACAACAAGTGTGTTTGTGTGTGTGGACGGCACATATTTCATGGCTCAAATACAACTGGTGGGAAACATATTGAATGTGTGTATGTGTGTATATGTGCATATGTGACATTTGGCAGTACACTCTAATTCCTTATAGACTTCTCCTGTGTTAGCTGGCAGTATGGAACATTATGCTGTATCCGCGGGCAGCCTGCTTCTCACGTCCCTACGTGATAGGAGATTTCCCAGTGATATATCGAGCATCTATCAGCCCACAATGTTATGGATTATTTCCAGAAATTATGCCTCCATTCAAGTTATTTCTTGGCTGTTGAAAATTGCTTAAGATTGCACTTTCTTTTAATGTGCGTCCCAGGAAAAAACCCAATTCGCTTACAATTTTCATTTTTGTGAACATACATTCCGAACATTTTCCCTGAAAATTACATTGCCATCATTTTTTTTTTCTTTTTTTCACAGTGGCCAGGTAATTTCCAGGAAGACAGTTCACAATAACATGAAATAATCCTGTCATCGTTATCCATCATGCTTCATTATGTGAAAATAAATTAAATAAATGAACCGGAGAATGACTCATGCTTTTTTCAGGTTGCTTTATTTCCAAATTGAAGGGGGACTGATGACAGATGGAAGATAGGAGACTATAGCTCAGACCAAGCATTTTGATCCAAACACAGCTGGAAAAGAGGCAATACAGGCAGTTTCAGGGGGAAAGGACGGTGATCAAGAGGCAGATTACAGCATCTGTCACCTTTAAACCATAAATCATACTATTTAAAATAAACAAAGCAGCAGTCTCACCACATGAGGCTATGGCTGGCGTGTTTGAGCAGCATTGCAACTCATATTTATTGGAAACAGCCAGAAATTCATGACCTCTGCGGCTATTTTAGTTATATTTTTGTAGCAGTAGCTGTTTGCCTTTAATTCTGGAGAGAAAATATCCATTTCAAATGAGTGCAGGGAACAGTTAAATAAGTGCGCAGAGCTCTTTCTCACAATTTGATTTAATCAGCCATTAGAATCTCCCAGCAGCTTTGTGTGATATGGATTGTAGCTTTAATGTCTTACGAATCATCCAACTGAAACTGGCTGTTGGTGCTATTGACATTTTCATGCTCGATTACTGTTCCGGGTAAAGTTTGACAACAGTAACACTGCTGAGGAGAGTTTTTCTGTGCTGCAGTTTGTTTGATTAATTGTACATCCATGAATGTGCTTGTTTCTATGAGATCTTTTATGGTACTATAGCTAGATGAAACAATGACAAATGTTGCATTGCAGGTTCTGCCATGTGCGCAATACTTGCAGTTCTTGATCCTTCATTTCAACACAAATGCAAACTCTAAACTTAAATATATATCTCAGTCTCACAAAGCAAGAGCTTGATGCCATAAGCCAATGTTGTTCGTATTCAAGAAATAAAAATCTGTACAGTATTCTCTCTCTTTGATCAGCTTGCTTAATTTTCAGAATAAAAGCACAGCAATTGGACAATAAATAGGTGACTGACAGGAAAACACAGAGTATTTTGAAATAAATAATAGCCTTTTCAGTCTGTTCCTTGTATCGCACACAGCAAAAATAAACTAGCACTTTATAAAAACAACACAGAGACAGATATCACTGAGTCAGGCTGGTGTCCTGTAAGGCTCTTTGGTCCCTTGAGGTTGGTCACTAAAAAGCCACGTACTCGGACAGCCTTACGGGTAAGCGCTGACTTTCACTTCAGTAAGACTGTCTCATCTGCTGATCTTTCTGCTGAGTGAAACATTCATGTGACAGACAGCAATGTGATGCCTGTGCCAGCAAATCATATCTCTGTTCTTATCAATATTACAGTAGATCTGTAGTACATAGCAGCCAGAGGAGGCACTGACACTGTACAAAAACATTAAGGTTCCCATGCATGTACAAATACTCACACACGCACACACGCACGCACACTCACACAGGTCAGCAGAATTATACAATTAGTAAATTGATGTGTTGCTGCTGACAGCCCTTGTCCCATTGAGTCAATAAGCCTGTGTGCTGTTCACAGTTGGACACACTTTTTTTTTTCTTTTTGTCAGTATCACTGTGAGAAAAATAAATATACCTTCCATCGCTTCTTGCGTCTCTGCAACAAACCAGAAAGTGCCAATATGGTTCACTGCAGGCGATGATGTGTCAGAGGCGATGTTAAGGAGTGATTCAGCCACACGGTTCTCAACAATAACACTTACAGCTGTAATTAAGGGTAACGTCACGCATCCATAATTGCATTGGTCATCTGTCATTTATAGTCAATGAAAATGTCTACCTAGTAAGTGCTGCTGCCGCTGACAGGGGGGAAAGGGTTTCAGGCAAATATTCGCAATTTAGATTATTATAATTGAGTTTTTTCAGTCTTGAGCAGATTCACCTCCCATTAAAGACACCGTGAATAATCTCTGAAGTAGCTTTAAGAGGCTCAAAGCAGTTTTGATTGTTGAAATGTCCAAAGACCGAAGCAACTCACTGGAAGAGACGCTCATGCCAGCCCATTACTGTGATAGTCTAGCCAAATACAGGAAACAACACATCAAGAAGATGGCGGACGTCACGCCATCTTCTTTTTACATCGCAATAACATACATGTGATTTTCCACTAAGTCCCAAATTAACCACACTTCATTTAATTTTGTAGTTCAGGAAAGGTAAAAGCCAGGATTGTTTCCTTTTTTGACTCCTAGGCTAGGAGCAAGGACGCTTTAAACATAAAAGTCCACAAGTTTAGTCTGAAAGGACGCCTTGTTTGTGCTATAACATCTGAGATCGTTAGAAACCTTCTCTTGTTGTTGCACTTTAAAATCAAGGAACACATGTTTGCCCTGCAGCTTGGCAAATTAAGACTGCAGACGTAAGAAATCACCGCTAACCTTGTGTCCTCCTTGTGCTCTGTACTGATAAATAAAAGCCCCCAGGCTCACAGGAAACTAAGGTCACTTGCCTTTTTTACCCGTAAGTCCTGGAGTATCTAAAAAACATTTTCTATATGAAACCACCTTCATTCACATTGAGGAGTAAATTCTCAGTGTTCATCCTGCTTCCTTATAGATCTTCTGCCAGTTTTATAGTGTGTACGTTTCCTCAGTGATGCTGCACCACTTCGTCTCTCAGCATTATTCATCAGTCTGATCTGGAGATGAAATGTTGCATTCAAAATCGTATCATCGGTGCTGAAGTGCTAAGCAGTTTAGCATAGCCAACCTCCTTTTCACATCCTGTTTTCATCTCACGCTTTGTAAAAATTTGTGTCTATCAGCTGCAAGCAAAGATTTCATAGTCCAAGTCGCCTGGTCGCACTTTGTGGCTGCAAAAGTGTCTCTCAGCTTTGAATTTCATGCTGGAATTTCCACAAATTAACATATTTTTAAAACAGCCCTTTAAGTGTTCTGAAGATGGAAATACTTGTTCTCTTATGCCTCAGAAAAAGATATACATACATACATATATATGTATATGTATATATAAATATATATGTATATATGTGTATATATATGTACATATATTTACATACATACATATATATGTATGTATATATATATATGTGTATACATATATAGATACATATATGTGTGTGTGTACACATACTAAAAAAAAGTGCCCTTTGTGCTTCTGCACAATATTTTTTTAAAGGCCTTTCTGAAATCTTTGTTGAAGATGGTGTATATGACCGGGTTAAGGCAAGAGTTGCAATAGCCAATCCAGAAGAAAAACTTAAAAAGTGGATCTGGAATGATGCAGGTCTTTGGACACACTGCCTGTAGAGAGTAGGAGAAGAAGAAAGGGAACCAGCACACCACAAAGACGCCAATGACAACCGCCAGAACAAAGGTGAAACGTTTTTCTCTGTTAACCATGGCCTTACGCCTTGCTGCTCCAGGGTTGGTCTCTGATTTCGACTTTCTTCCTGGCATCAGCCGGGCCCCCTTTGAAGTGGCAATAATGTCCCGGTAGCGCTTGACTGAAGCCGGAGAGTGGATGCCTCCTCCAGCAGGTGACCCCGGCATGCTGGCACTGCCGTGACCCCCTCCATGACTGTGCTCCATGTCACTCTCCGTACTTGAGCTGTCACCATTGTTATTATCAGCCTTTTTTCCTCTTAGACGCTTGCCCTTCTTGACCTCCTCTTTAGCCCTCGGGGCAGGCTGGGGCACAGGCGAGGGGGTTGAATGGCCATGGGGTAAGTTATCAGGTGGGGTTGTGACAGGAGACATAGCTGCAGAAGGGGATGGAGGTTGTAATAAGTTATTTGGCGTTGGATTGTGGGGGGGTTGAGAGTCTCCTAGGGATGGAGATGGGGTGACAGCAAGGGTGGGAGGTCTGGCATTTGAAGTTTTCTTGGATGAAGGGGGTGTGTCATCTTCATCTTCCTTCCCATTGGATTTTACATGTCGGGGGGGCTGACTTGGTGTGGCACTACCAACCCCATCCTTCCTGGGCTCTCCTGGTGGGCATCGGGTTCTCTGCTTGGCTATTTGGTAAATTCTTACATAGACTAGAATCATGATGAGGCATGGGGCGAAGAAGGAGCCCACGGTGGAGTACAAGATGTACCAGCGCTCATCATTCAGCTGGCACTGAGGTCCTTTGTCAGTCCCCTCCTCGCCTCCCCTATTTTTGTTAAGTGAGAGCAGGGGTGGGAAGGATATGATGGCAGATATGAGCCACACCACCACAATAGCGCATTTGATGCGTTTGGGAGTCCGCTGGCGTCCGTAAGTCACTCTGGAGATTGACAGATAGCGGTCCAGTGAGATGGCACACAGATGCACAATGGATGAGGTGCAGAACAGCACGTCCAGGGCCAGGTAGATCTCACACCATAGAGATTTGAAGTACCAGTAGCCAAGCAGCTCGTTGGTAAGAGAAAACGGGATGATGAGCGTGGCCACCAAAATGTCCGCAGCAGCCAGTGACACCAAGAACAGATTCTGCGGACCGCGGAGGGAGCGGCTGGTCAGGACAGCGATGATGACCAGGATGTTCCCCACGATGGTGAAAACAACCATCAAAGTTATGGCGGTGGCGAAAGCCACCGTAGCTTCAGGGCTGTAAGGGGCCAAGGGTCGGACGCTCTGGTTGCAGGGCGCAGATGCCCCTGAGCTGCTCACAGTGCTGTTCCAGCCGCTCAGCTCCATGGAGCAGCTGCTGTCCACAGCCGAGGCCATGCTGGGACTATCTTTCTAGATTCCAAGGATATAAAACAGAAGGAGGAGAGCGTGGTTACTGACTAACTTTCTGAAGGATGTATTTGACAGCAAATTATTTCACATTTTTTTAGTCATGTTCTGCTCATCAAAAATGATATATACATATTTTTTTGCATTAAAGGCGACATATAGTTCTAACAAATTAGAATGAGTTGTCGTATTTACCTCAGTTGCTCGAGTTATGTCACTGTTTTGATGTCAAATGATGGATCCCTTCCACCCTGCGCAGCGTTTCTTCCAAGTCCATTTTAAGCCCACATTCGGTCCCAGGCGACAGTCAGGACACAGATCGCTGCTCTACAATTAAAGATCCCTGTTAATCTGGGTAACGATGCGATCAGCCCCTCGCAGAGTTATAAAACAGTCTGAAAAACTAAAACTTACTTTGCCTAGATTGAGGCTGTCTTTTAATGGATTAATCACTGTCTTGAGGATGAGAAGATTTCATTTCAAACAATCTAATTTGGATGCTTTTTCAGGGAGGCAGCGCAGGAATATAGGAGGTCGGGTCAGAAGAAATACTGACACTCCCCGTGCGTCCTCGTTTGGACACGCATGTTTATAAAGAACGCGGTAATATTTAAAGAGCACAGTAAAAGCGAAGCTATATATACAGGCTAGTTGACTAATAAAAGATACTGGTAGCTGTGATGGTCCCAGGGTTTCCAGCCAACTGCGCGGAAAAAAAGACGCAAAGTTCAGCTCGAGCTCTCCAACCTCACGCACGAAGCCTGATGTTTTATCAAAACGTTTCTTCAGGGGTTTAATGATCTCCGCTTGAGCAGTTTAGGTTTGAGCGTCTCAGGAGTTGCCTTTTGGTCCTCTGTGCCGCAGAAGTTTGCCGGGATGCCGCGATTCAGCCTCTCTGTTGGTGCACATCACTGGTTTCCACACTGAGGCGCAGCAGCATCCTGTCTTGTGAACAGGACCCTCTGACGAAATCTAATAAGATGGGTGCCTCCCATCTCCCTATTGCGCTTCTTTTAGAGCCGGTGATGTCATACTGGAGCGTCATGGGATCCTTGCTTCTTTCATCTTTTACACCCCCAACACTTTAAATCTAAACCCAAGCAGCTCATTTATGTGTCTGTTTGTGTGAAACCGCTCCAGCCAGTTACGCGAAGGTGTCCTGTTCCATCCGCTTTACAGATATTATGAGAAACATTTCAGGAACTCACGAACATATCAAAACTACTCATCATCATTTCCTCGGGGCTTGTAAATGATTTTCAAATCAAAACGCCACTGAATTTCTATATATTTAACTCACAACTCTTTAACTCACAGCTCTTATAGAGTCCATCGACTTTTCACGGAAGTCTACAGCTTTTCAGATGAACACAAGTTTTATCAACTCATAGCCCGTCACAAAAACGTTGAAAATATCTTTAAAAAAAAAAAAGAATTAGGTAAGAACCGAGTTTGTGGTGGGCTGATCTGAGAAAGCGCAGATGGCTGCGGTGATGAGTTATGGTCATGTTTTTTTTAATGACATAAAACTATAAAACATAAAACTTTCAAACAAAATGAAGACACTCGGTGTGAAGAATGAGCCTTTATGAATGTATTAAACTGCAGGTGGTCTACCCTCAGGGCTGCAGTGTTTTATAAGGTAGCACTCATTAAATCTTATAAAATCCAATCACATAAAATTTTCAGTTAAAAATGCACTTTTTCTTTATAAAAAATTTAAATAATGAACTGGGAGAGAGGCAGCAAGGAAGGAAGGGCGATGGTCGGAATATGAAATCTCCTCACATCCATCCACTCCTCTCCAAGCGCACAGCGATACCTTCCACCTCTGCTCGCGGTGCCAGGTGATTACGCTTTGAGTGCGCATGCATTTGCATCATCACTTGACTCCTGTTTAAATTTGTCTGCATTTAGGAACTTTCAACACTTCCTCCCTCAACACAAACATCCCCTGTGATTGGTTGCCCACCCGAGTTCAAGTGACCAATTGTTCAATTATCGAGTGAAACCAACGTCACGCGCGCTCCCCACTTTACTGAACCAGAAAGCAAACAGCGGCAGAGTTTACCCTGCGTTGTTTGAAAAGCCAGTGGCCTCTGTTATACAAACCCACGAAAAAAAAAAACAACTAAAAACAATGCTTAAACATTCGTTTACCAGTCATGCAATCTTATGAATGGTGAGTAGGAGTAATGTTTGCTTGTTTTTGTTGCGCATCCCCCCACACACCGCTGCTTTAATGAGGCAGAAGCCCGGCCAGCCACCCGTGGAATTACAATTGTGAGGCCTGCTCTGTGAATGCGTGACCCCAAGCAGCAGCCAATAATGGTTATACATTTTTTTTCCTCTCCCGCTACATATTCTAAATATAAAGGCAAAGAGAATAAAGCTTTTAGCGGGAGAGTGCACTCCAATCAAGTGTATCTGTTTCCGTGGGTGAATCGTGCTTTAGTAACACGCTGAAAATGCATTTCAGGGGGTGAGGGGTGTGTCACTGAATCTGAGGTTATAGAGGCTGAGCAGCATGCAGCGTTCAGTGCACAGTATGCTGAGTTTCAAGTGCTTTTTGTGTGAGAGCATGCGCAACTTTACGCACAGGGAACACAAGCCAGAGTGAGTTCCTGATGTCATGGATCTCACACAACACCAACAATCCATACCTGACACACAGACTGGTAAAAAGTGGACTTGTTTGAGAAAACCTATTGCACTCTTGGGAAGTTTAATCCTGTTCAAAATAACAAAAAGGGACAGGAAGAGGGTTTGTTTTCAAATCCCGTATTCCAAATGTGATTACTGCAGATCGACATAAAATCTGGCACAGCACACGTTGTGCTCCAGGTCCAAATCAGTTAGGCTATAGCAAACCTTTGTGCTCTTTGAAGATTTATAGACTTGATTTCTTTCGCCTGTTTTCTCTTTGTATGTGTGTTCCTTTGTGTTTCTAGTTTCATTATTACCAGCTTGATTTTTAGACCGTGAGGGACCAGATATTTGGAGACGGAGGAGATTATTATGAAGTAGAGATTCATTATGGCTTTGGCTGTGCGCTTCAGATATTTTTGACCCAGAGGATTCAGTTGCAAAACAATTCAGTAAAGAATAATATATTCTCAGACTATTCATCTAAACACACAGTTCCTAGAAAGAAAAAAAAAGTTATATACCAGGTCTTTATTCTTTTTTCTTAATTTTGCTTTTCTACTTGGCTGAGTGCATTATTTTAGTCAAAAAGCTCACAAGCACAGCCTGTGTGTTACTGTATGTAACCTGCAAACAATGACAGTGAGCCTCCTCAAGGGGCCGCACACTAATTTTCCTGACTGTGTTTGTGATGAGAAGTCCCGCTGCTCGTGTGTGTGCATGCAGGCAGGTGTGAGCGTGTTGGCATTGTAATTTTTCTGTGAACAATAAGCACACGTGCATTTTCACCACCTGGGATTTCTTGTCAGAGTGACACAGCCCTCAGCTGTGAATAGCAAACTCTGCAAAACACCATTTGCAGAGAAAGTGAGATCCATGTGCTAATCACTACTCTGACACATATTGTCCACACACCCACACACACACATGCACTCATACACCCGTATAGGCCACTGGAAGTTATCACCATTGCTTAATGTAATATGATTGACCCTGACAGTAGTTTAATGTGGATGTTGAGTGTTACTAATAGTTTGAGTCAGTTTTTATTAAAGAGACCGATGGATTTAGGGTGAACTGAATATGACAAACATAATGAGATATATTTAAATTGAAAGAAGGTGAAATTGTGTTCTTCCGAGGATGAATACGTGATTACATAAAGGGAAAGTACTTGGAACCAAAACAGATTATGCGTTTGTGTGTGTGTTTCAGAGAAGCAGAACTGTACACGTGGCCTTTCTGTATTTTAATTTATTTATTTTAATAAAAGCTTGCCTCAGGGACTGAACAGTCTACTGGTGTCATCTGCTGGTCACTGTGGAATAATCTAGATTCGTTGTCGTTTTAAAAGTTGTCACTAGAGGGCGCTGTCTAATTACAAACTATTCTCATGATACAGATGGTATATTGACAGCTCAGTAATTTCATTGATTCTTCCTTTGAAACGGCATGAAATGAAGAAGTACAGAGATAATTTAACACATGTAACCTAAATATAACAGCAGAAAAGAGAGAAAATACTGAACTGAAAGTGTTCAGCTGAACCACACTTTCACAGATCTGCAGTCCTCAAATCAAACAAGGTGCCCTCTCATATGTGGTTACCTTCACACTGCTTGAAAATATACCATATTTAAATGAACTACTTGACACAGAGCTTCACATGCATTCAGTATTGACAGCAGGAGAAGTGAAATTTCATTGCTCTGTCCTATAAATAAATGACATCTGAATATTTTTTGTAATTGGCTCTCTTGAGCTTGTATTATGGCTTGTGCAGAAGCCTGATTACGCTCAGACTTATATTTATGCAGAAATATAAACAGTTCAAAACCTTCAAGCATCCCTTGATTTGAACTGCTCCCTCAAGATTGATCAGGCTGCACAAAACTAAATCCTGTTAAAGTGTTGCATGGCTATAAATTTGTACCACATATACGAATAAGATTGCAACAACTAACATGCAAAATGTAAAAAAGAAAAGGAGCACCAAGTATATTGGTATAAGAGGACCAGAGCCCCATAAAGCTTAATGTAATGTAAAATGTTGACTTTGAAAACTGGTTGCAAGAGCGGTCATATTAATGATAACGAGTAAAAGCATGATTTTGGGGTACCTGTACCTCATAACACATTCATATGGGTGTGATTGTTGAAGGAAAGCACTGCATACTGGAGCAAATATTGCCTTATGAGAAACTCTGCATGAGTGTGAAAGAGAAATAAATACTATAAATCATGATATAGAACCTAGAAAAAGTCTTAAAAGCAGCTAAACATGCACAGGCCATTATATAATGCTACAGATCTGCTCAAGCATAGAGGACTGCAACACTTGCAGAGTAAAATCCAGCTGAAAGGAGGCTGGCTCACAGGTAATCCGTTCAAAGAAAGCTAACAAATCCAAAGTGAGGTTAACACTAGAGATCAGTTCAGACAGACACTGAACTGTATAACAAGTGAAGGAGTCATTTCAGATAAAGGTGATGGGGGAAAATGTAAATCTCAGTCTGATCATATTATCTTTGAAATTAAAAAGAAACTTGATGATGTGGAAACAGAAAAAAAAAGCTGTAGGAGATGAGAGCTCTAACGTAATATAGAAGAACAAAATGATCAACAGATGGGAAACAGAAGGACTATAGATGAGAGCAGAATGATCAGGGGCGTGATAACAGGACTCTCTGTTTCACAGAGTACTGCTGGGAAGTGAAGGGAGCAGAAAAAACATATTGTTGATATCAATTAATGCTGAAAGGCTTGTGAAGAGGAGCCTCTAGAGAAAGCTAAAATTGGTTGTGAACTTCCAAGTTAAACCTCAGGCCTATTCTTCCACCACTTTGCTGTTCCAAGTCTCAGAGATTTGTGAATAAAGCAGCATACTACAAATGAAAACAAAGGGGCTGGTGGAGATCTCTTAAGTTTAAGTATGTGGAGAAATGTGCAGCATGCATGTAGGGGTCCCCGGTCCCCAGTAAGGACTAAAGGGCAGAGATCCAACTGTCAGGGTTAGCCAAATCTCAACATGAGAAGTAGGCCAACTACAGGAAAGCTATGCGGCATTAACTCTGGATAAGCTGATTTTGTTCATTCCTTACGTAATCAACTGTTCGGACCGAACAGAAATAAGAGAAATTACAATAAGTGTGAAAGATGGAGTGGACTTTATTGTTTTGGGAGGAAAGTTAATGAAGGACCTGAAGCAGGTACAGTAGGACGCCAAGTCGCTGAGCTCATAAGATCATTATTCTCCGGTGGACTCCCTGCAGTTTATTAGCAAATGAACAGGGAGTTGCTGAACATCTTAAAAGAAAACCAAATGCATTCGAGAAGCCTAAAGCCAGAATTAGATTAGTTTTAATATAACATTATGAAAATGCGGACGTCAGAAGGAAATGGCAAAATTGTCCGTGACAATCCACGCAACAGACTGTTGAGTTAGTGCACAAACTCCCCACACATTTGCAGAAATGTGGTGTGGAGGTGTTAATGCCCATAGCACATTATGGGATAATGATAACGATTATGGGATGGTGATTGAGGAAATTATGCAAATTAGAAACGTAGTAAACCTAACGAATGAAGGTAATACAAGATTTAATATCAGAACCAGAACAGATAATATGACATTAGTGTCACATGCATCAGCAGGTGTTTGTTCATGGGCTAGTTAGAAGAACAGTGATGGGAAGTCATCATGACTCTATAGATGGGGAGGGGGGGGGGGGGGGGGAGGGGGGGGGGGGGGGGGGGGGGGGGGGGGGGGGGGGGGGGGGGGGGGGGGGGGG
>JBAMYA010084403.1:0-22778 GCA_037176975.1 Arrhamphus sclerolepis | reverse complement strand
GGGATAGGCTCCAGCAGACCCCCGTGACCCTGAACAGGAAATAGCGGGTATAGATAATGGATGGATGGATGGATTTTGACAACAAAAAACACATAAATAGATCACCTCAAAAATGTAATTCCAAAAAGTACAGAGATTCATAGCACAAAGATTAATAAAATGAATAAGAATATATAGCTGTGTCAGCCTTTCCCAGCTGCTGTTCTTTGTTACAGAGCAGAAGAAGAAGTTATTCCTTATCAATGTGGCACCATGTGAGGATTCTATGTGACATGAAAGTAAGACATAAACAACTTAATCACATTTAACCTGCAGGAGAGAGTCGAAGCTTCCAGTTACCAAAGCGCAGCGTACGAGCTTCATTATTGACCACAGCAAACCTTTACCTTGTTTCTTCCTCTCCTCAAACTCCAGCACATACCAGCAGCACACACCCTGTACTTCCTCCTCAACTGGCCATCTGTCTGCAGAGTGAGTAATGCATCTGTAATATGCAGCCAATTTGGAGCTGTCATCCTCACCTCATCACACAAGCCCATGAACATGCAAGAGAACAGACGCGAGGAAAAATATTTGCATTAAATGTGTACGTGTGTGTGTGTGTGTGTGTGTTTGTTTGTGCGGCTGTGTGCCAGGCAGGAAGTATTTTGACGGAGGTGTGGAGGTGGAAGCTGAGGTTTGTTGTTGTTCGTCTGTGAACAGTGGCAGGTGTTAGAGAGGTAAAAAGCCCTTTTAATGAGCATCCCAGTCCGCTGGGTGTGTGGTAAAGGTCACCTTCCCTGAGTTTGACTGGTCCTGCTGCAGAAACTTAAGCCATCAATAAACTATAACAAAAATGTAGCTGAAAAAACAAACAAAACAGCACTGCGCAATTGTACCTCTTCCCACTTTTATAGGATTTAAGAAGGTACCGTCAGTTGCAACCTGGTGCTGTGACTCACCAACTCTTGGTGAACTGAGTATCACTAGCTGTGAAGATCTATGAAAGCAGGCACTTTGGCATTTTGCAGGTACAATCAGGTGTGTGTAAACACAATACCAGGAAAGAAAGACATCAGCAATGATCTGAGAGAAGCAACTTACTGCACATTACCATGAAAATGGTTATTTATAAGACCATTTCCAAACAAAGTTTAGCTTTCTACAATGACAAATATTATTCATATCACATAAAACCCTAATATCAAATAATTGGAGGCAACCAAAATTATCTGTGATATGGAAGCGCCATTTGTATCATGATACATTTGGGACTTTTTGCCGACACGACCACTTCCAGTAAACTAGCGAAACTAAGCTAACAAAACTAGCGATACGATCTTTATTTATTTATTCCATAATAATTTTCTACCTAACAACCATGGCGTACTGCTGTGATCCTGCGGAGTGTACATAAGATGGCTCCGGAGCAAAGAAGCTACACACTTGTCTCTTGGTGACTGACGTGACTTGGGTTAAGTGACTGAAAGGAGAAAAGAATGTCAATGTGCTGAACTTGACATGAAATTCCAGGCTATGTTCCAGATCAGCACTGATGGCTGCATGTGTGGAGATCCTGGAATAACTGGGGGAAACCACTGGTGCAGGACGACAGAAAAGGAAGTCTGCAAAGCCCCAGATGAATGGGATTGCTGCCATTTCACATGCCAGACTAAAAAGTTGTTTTGTCTTCCATTGGTTTGGTTATTCTGTTCAACAATTTAAGATATTCATCTTCTGTAGATCGGTTTTAAAGACTAAAGTTTCTATACTGAAATACTATTGGGTTGGAAATTGCTCCCATGTGTAACATGAACATGGAAGCACAAATGAGCTTCATGAAACTGTAAGTGAACAACCCACAAGACTTCTTGAACATATTCTAGGGACTGAAGTGGAGTTGTTTGGCCTTAATGCCAAGCGCCGCGCCACCAAAAGCACCATTCTTGCCGCTAAAGCTCTGCTGAATTTGGGTGATATGAAGGACGACAATCCAAAATACAGAAGCAAATCTTCAACAGAGGTTTTTATTTTTCAAATACGACATCATATCCACCATGATCAGATGATTTGTATCATTTTAGCACACACACACACACACACACACACACACACACACACACACACACACACACAGTCACCCAGACTGTCCATTCAGAATCAACAATCTAACATCTGGGCAGATGTAGGTCTGAGGGGGTGGGTCCAACAGTTGCTTCTCCAACTGCCTCTCCACACGGTTGGTTAGTGCTACAACCAATCACAGCAACAAACAAGGTGAAACATTCAGAGAAAGAGTCAACACGAGAGTGCTGAGAGGAATCTGGTGATTGTTGTTTTTGAAGAGGAATCTGAGAACGGCTGATGAGCTCAAACATTCACCGGTTATTCTGTGTCTAACGTTAGACAGATACACATAATCAAGTTCAGATTAGCTCTTGAATAGCTTCTGTTATCATTAGAGCAAGTTTAGCAGATGTCAGTGGGATGGGCCTCATCCACCACAATCACTGAGATTGTCACTGAAGTCTTTAATTAACTGTTGATGCCGAAGCCGATTCAGACAACGGTTGTTTACCATCCTTTACCAGACTACAACACCTCAGCTCTGTGGTCATCACATTAAGCCCTCTCAGAGACGCTACAAGGATAGACTGATCTGATTGGCTCCCCAAGACTTTTGGGTGTAGTTAATGAGCTCCAGCGGAGGCTACCTAGCTAGATCAACCTGCTCAGCTAGCAGCACGCTGGGATGTCTTGGCTACCAACCTCACATGCATGTTTTTGGATTGTGGGAGGAAACTGGAGCAAAAAAGCGTGCAAACTCTGCACAGAAAGGCGTCAGCTGTCATTCAAATCAAGAACCTGACAGCACATTTCTGTATGAGGTCCACACTGCTTATATGACTTCAGCTGTAAAGGTTTGCCCCTCTTCTCATATGTTCTGCTCATCACAAGAACATGGACTGACCATGTCCTCTCACAGTGGAGACTGTTCTCCACTTGGTACCTCAAAGGTGGAACAAGTTACCATTAGCTGAGTCGCCCTCTCTATATTCAAGACGCGCTTGGAAAACTCTTATTTTCAAAGTATAACTTCTGTCATCAGCTGTACTCTCTCTTTTACTTCCCAACCTGAACCTTAATGGTGTCTGAGCTGCACTGACCTGTAGCTGCACTCACCTGAATGCTGATTTAATTGCACTTTGCAGTTTACCACATTACTGTGCTTTGATTTTGTTTCCTCTGTTGTAAGTCGCTTTGGATAAAAGCATCTGCTAAATGTAATGCATGAATATTTCATATTATGAACAATTAGCCGCCAGTAAGTTGAGAGCTCTGCTCTCAGATAGATTGCATTATATTTTGATATTTACATGCATACTTTATGGAATATCTTTGCACATAATTTAAAACACTGCGTGCCTTGCTGTTAATACCTGGTAGTGATATTAGTTTGGCCAGTTAATGCAAACTCGCTCCATGTTACTTTCAGACCTTCAGAAGATGCAAAATCAGTGCTCCAATCTTCTCACACCACTCACACTGTACATATTAGCTACTCCCCAAAATTTGTATCAAAAATTGTACTGAAAATAGAGGAGCCTTGCAGTAAATGTATCTAATAGATCTGAATGGTTTAATACTTGTACATATTACCACCTGACCCTCTTAGCTTATGATATGTCCCTATTGTATGTTAATATTTAAACACACACAATGGTGAATGGTTTGCATTATCTCTCTTTACCGGTGCACACAAAGAACAAGCATTTATTCACATGTAGAGGTTTATTTCATGCTCCAGAAAGAGCAGCTGGCAAAAAGAGACCTAAATTGAGGTGCAGGAGAAAGGGCTTGTGTCAGACGGAGCCATAATGGGCCAGAAAAAGAGTGGATGGCATTCAGATGTCGTGACAGAGCCTGCACGTGACATTATGCAAATATGTGTACATTTTCAATAATGCAATAAGGGCAAGCTTTTTGTGTCTATGCATGTAAATGCGTTTGACATGTGTGCAAAAAGCTATTGTGTAATTATCCCCTCCTGCATTCTACGACATGAATTCATATCTGGATCCCGCTGCTGTGCAGTTTGGTTGTATGGCTAAATGTGATTGTCTCAGCTTCTTCTGTTGCTCCTCTTTTTTTTAGAACAGAAAGGCATGAGCCCAATCCTGTTAGTTCCATCCTAATCACCTGGTTTCTCTACAATGGGTTTTCTAGTCAAAACGAATTGCAGTCTCTCCCTGAGGAAATCCCTTCCCTTTCAGAGTCGTCTCTAATCCAGCTGCGCCATAAAGAACTTGTTCAGACCAGAATAACCACTGGGTCCATAGAGAGGACAGCATGCAGCCAGTGACAGCAGTGCTTTATATGTTTTCAGATGCTCTGTGCATCTCTGTTTTTCAGGTTAGATATGCAGGTATTTTTTCCTCATCCAGTATCATTTGGATGACGCATATAAGAAGACAAAAGAATTAAATTATGCCAATAATGTTATTAATTGGTCTTTACTCCGTAAACTGGGCAGAGAAAAGTACCTGCAGGGCTCCAGCTTTGCCAGATTGTCTTATTCAGGTGTGTTTAGCCAGTTGTGCTTCAGGTGTATGATGTGTGCCACACAGGGAAAGTGCTCAGATGATAGAGCAGCAACCACATTTGTGCCTGTCTGTCCCGCTAATGGTGACCATTATCTCCCACTCTTTTGTAACTTTGAGAAACTGGCCAGTGCATGCTTCAGCAAAATGCCTTGAACAGTTTTTAACACACCCGAAGTGAACAAGTTCACTTGCCATTTATCATCAGTTAGGTGTGTTGTTAGGCCGAGGTAGCTCTGGTTACTGACTGATGTCCAGTGATCTCCTGTAAGTGCTGCGTAAGTAGCGTCTGCAGGCTGCTTCACTGCTTCACTTCACACACACAATTCATGTGTTCTTCTAATAACGTTCTCCTAGAAGGCAGCTCGTATGACGGCTTGCCACTTGCAATTTGAAGGATGTCTTTGCCTGAATATGGCACTCGAGACTAGTCATACTTCAGTGGAAAGACAGTTCATCACCAGAATAAATGCACAAAACTTTTTTCATCCAAGCTTTATAATGATAAAACTTGTTGTTTAGTGCGCCAGGTGTTTTCTCTTCCCCAGTTTAACTGTTCTAATATGGCACACTGGATGACTGTTGAAGTTCCAGCAGTTCCAGCTCTGACTCAGCTGCTGTTTGAAGAGTAAAAGAATAAAACGAGAAACCAGTGAACTGAAAACAGAGTCGCTTCATGAAGACATACACTCCTCACCTTTCACTCCTAAACCTACAGGTTGGATTTTGGCTTTAAACAGAACCCACTTTTGTTACCTGTAGTGGTGATCGATCTGAATTTTATTAGTATGAATGATGTCGTCATGTGGATGATGCATCCTCAAAGCGAAGACCTTTGACTGACATTTCTCACTTGTCTGTCTCCAACTGGTAAAGTTCATCTAACAAACATCTGTACAGATGTTTGTTATCTCTTTGCTTTGACCTTTAAATAAATGCACAAATACCTCTCTGGAGTGAAGCACACAGCTGGCTACACAGATAACTAAGGACGCCTGGAGAAACAGTGTGTTGTTCTTTATTTGAGAATTTTGTTGGGAATATTGCTTAATCGTGTGTTTTTGTTTGTTTGTTTCCTTATCCTCACCTCATGTGACACCCAGCCTTCTGTAGACGAGGGCGGCTGAGAACTGGACGGAGACCATTCTCCTTCCAGTCCAGATAGTTTCAGAGACAAACAGCACAACCATAAATATGCAGATGCCCTCGCACGCACATGTTCACTGGGGCTTCTGGTCCCACACTTGCTGTGCATTACTTATGGTTATCAGTCCTTTTCAGGATCAGCACACTTTGGCTCACCGCTCGCACGTTCTCCTCTCTGCTGCCCGCTTCTAAAAACTAAAATCTGAAATCAGCGTGAACTGTACGCTCATGCATACCTGACACGCTTCTCCAGACAAACTTATCACTTATTAAAGATGTTTTCCTTCCATATTAGAAGTTGTGCTGATTATAATTGAGTTCATTAAAGACAGCGTGGCGCCTCTTTCTGCTGCCCTGCTGGGTCTAAGGTTACCCCTCAGAATATGTTGGTGAGCTTAAGAGCTTTCTTGGTTTGTGCGTGTCAGACATAAGACAAACATTCTGAATAAAACATATACAAATATGTTTTTAATATTTTATGATGATAGAGCTTTGCTTTGCTTTACTTTGCATTTGCTTTTACACTCATCCTGTTAGGCAGGCATTAAAGTTCCAGTCAGGATAAATGAAAGCAAACATGCATTTTTAATGTGGGAAGTGCTTTGCTTAAGTTGTACACTTATCTTTGTCTTATCCCATATTATTTATATGAAACAGTTTGTTTTGGAAGCTCTGAAAAGTCGTTGGTGGCGGGGGGATCGTCTCTCCGAATGATTAAGGTTTTTACCGTATCTTTCAGAAAGAGTCCAGGAACCCTGTGGATGAAACTCCTCTCTGGTTCTTGCATCCACAGTCTGATTCTCTCAGTCACCTCCCACAGACGGAGGCGATAGTGAGGGTAGGAACCTATAGGTCACTCAGCTCAGCTCTTTCTAGAGCCGGCAGAGAACTTAACAACAGCTATTCTGGTTTAGTGAGCACAACTTTACAATATGATCAAAAAAAGTGTAAATATAACCATAACTGTTTACCTCTCATCTCTCTAAATGTTGAGGCAAAGCTTCTGCCCTGCAGTGTGTCACCGTTGTGTCTGATGATGCATTCAGTGTGATGACGGTGCAGATTTGTCTTTTTGTTTTGTCACTTATAAAGAAGAGGAAGGATGATATAGTCCTCTGACCCATCAGAGTTTGTTACTGCTTCAAGATCAATATATATATGCTGTATCTATAGGACCTCATCCACGCTCTCATATACCAGCAACAGTCATTCATAATTCAACATATGCTGAGAATTTTTCGAATAAAGTAGAAAAATATATATAAAATGAAATAATCCTGCACAGAATAATAAAATGATGTTTCATAAAATGATAATATCTCACAGGAATATTATAGTGTGTGAGACGTTAAAGCAGAGTTCAGTGTGACTTTGGCGTAAAAGCTAGATCTGGATCTGCCTTTAGATGCCTCCTCAGCATCTGTGTGTGGTGAAGGCCTTTAACATTTGCCTGAAGGCAAGAATTCAGACAGCTGATGAGCAGGATGGGATGAGACGTTCAGGATGCAGCGATTTATACAACCCCAGCACCCCCCAAAAAAGTGGGGATGCTTCTTAAAACTTCAATAAAAACAGAATCTAATGATTTTCAAAACTCATGAAGCCATGTTTTATTTCCAATAGAACATGAAGAACATATCAGATGTTTAAACTTTCATGTAAAATGTTAGCTCATTTTGACCTTGATGGCAGAAACACGTCTCTGAAAAGCTGGAACAGGGTGATGTTGCCCCATTCTTGTCTGATGCAGGATTCTAGCTGCTCTACAGTCCTGGACCTCTGTTCCTCCATTTTTCATTTTCTGAGCTCCAGATGTTTCCTATTGGTGAAAGTTCCGAACTGCAGGCAGAAGAGTTCAGCTCCTGGACTCTTCTCCTGTGAAGCCGTGCTGCTGTGGTGGATGCAGTCTGTGGTTTAGCATTGTCTTACTGACATATGCAAGAGACATAGTCTGGATGGGAGCAAACGTTGCTCTGAAAACTCTTTCAGCATTAATGGAGCCTTTCCAGATGTTCTAGCTGCTCACACTGTAGACACTGGTACAAGCTCATACCACCACAAATGCAGGCTTTAGAACTGTCTGCTGGTAACAAGCTGGATGGTTCCTCTCCTGTTTGGTCTGCAGGATGCAGTGTCTGTGGTTTCTAAATATCCTCCCATTAACCTCCTAGAGGGGTCTGGGCTGCAGGCGCAGCATCCTAAGCAGAGAGGTCCAGACCTCTCTCGTCCCAGCAACCGTCTCCAGCTCCTCTGGGAGGACACAGAGACATTGGGACATGTTTGTGCAGTTTTAAAAACTCTGCACTGCTTTCTTATCTCCTGCAGAGCTGCTATAGAAACAACAATACAATCAATGTTGCAGCTTACAATCTTTGTTGTGCTCTGTTATTGCTTTGCTTGTGTTTATGATAAGAAAAAAGTTTAAAACATTCATCATGTCAACATGATGCTGTTGTTTTTAGCCTGATTTGGACGTGTGAACGAATATAGATGAATATAAACTGAAAAGGAGCGCGACAAACAAACATTAATTGTGGCTTCTGTTGTCTTTAGTGATGCTCATTTCCGTGGAAACGTGTCCTCTGAGGATATTTAGAAAAATGCTCATTGTTAAAGAATCAAATTACAAAGAAGGAAGTTGCAGCGTTCTGAAGTGAAGTAATCACTGTTATTTTATCATCCATCCACATCAGGACAGTGTGAAATTATAGACCCCACTGCAATGCTGCTTCCTGCTGAAAATAGGAATCGTACAATTCCTTCTTCTCTCTCACTTGAAACAAGGACAATAAAGAGATTTTAGCACAACACAACAAAGCAAAAATAAAGAGCTGCATTGGGGTTAGTGTGAAGGTTATCGCCTTAAGGACAACAGAGGGACAAGATGGGGGGAAAAAGGAGTGAGCAGAGCCCAGCTGCAGCTTCATTTCTAGCGTTTTTAGAAATGACGAGTAAACTGAAACAAACATCACCTCACTTTCATCAGCAGGTGTGATTGGAAAGAAAAATGAGTTCAAATTACAGCACAGGAGGAGAAAGGAAAGCAGCGGTTCAGTGAAGGGAAACTAGCGACTGCACACATTTTTTTTTATAATGATAATATTTTTAAGAAATCATGAAAATGTTGGAAAAGTCAGGAAAATAAATCTACAATTGATATGAGAACTAGGTTGTAATTGTGCAGAAAAAGTTCATTTCTTATGCTGAAGTCCATCTGATGACCAGGAGACACATCACACCCTCTGATACCAAGTTGAGATTTTAAAAATTAAATAAATAAATAAATTAGAAAACAAAAACAAAAAAAAACAATGCAACATTTAGAGCAACAGAATCAGTTTGTAGCAGAATACATGGCTGATTTTCACAAGGCGATTAGGGCTTCAAACTCTGGCCACTGAAATTAAGTGTACTTTTAACGTGATGTGGCACTAATTCTGTTTCACTTTGTCCAGTTCTGCAGCCATTAGTTCCTTTATCATCTGACATCCCTCCTTTGAACAAGCAGTGAGTCTTCAGTACCTCACTTCTGCCTCATACTTTTAGGATCAAGCGACAGCTCCTTCAGCACAAACTTCATCCCGTGTTCTTCAACCCAGCATATCCGATATCCTCCCAGAAAATCTCCTGCCACTAAATATAGCAGACTTGAGCTATGTTCTTTTATTATTATCATCATTATTATTATTATTACTTTCCAAACCACTTTGTTAAATCCGTTGCTGTGCTGAAACTGAGACCATCTTTTTAGACACGTAATCTGGTGGAGATTTGATGTGGCTCAGCAGCTTAGTGAAAGCTAGAGTTTAAAAAAAAGTAATAATAATCCAGCTGCGCTCTTCAGATTTTTGCTAGGTGGCTGTTATGTCACAATGAGTTGGCTGGATCTTGTAATTTTTTGTAGGTGTCATGTATGTTTATAAAAGTGCTGTTACTGATGAGTGACAGTGCACAACAAATCGAGTAAAAATGGTTAAATGGTAAAACTATATACATATGTACCTGTATATCAACTCTGTGAAAAGCTTGAGTCTGAGATCTAAATGTAATGGTTTACTTTTAATGTGCTTTTGTGTAAAAGTAACTTTAACTGAAGGGTATTATTATGTGGTCTGAGAGTTTCTTCGCTCAGAAGAAGCTGTGAAGTCTCCTGCAGCTCAAAGGCTCCAGCAGCCTGCCACTGCTCTACTTAGTCATCATATAATATTCACTTTTAAGGCATTTACAAAAGCTTTCTCTGTAAAAAACTATGAATCTGGATTAAATTTAACTCTAGCAATTGTCTTTTTTCCAAACAATCTTAACTGACCTGCCCTAACAGGTCTACTCTCACCTAAGAAGGCATTAATGAGATTTAAAAAGTAACTTTATCTGCCAGATGACACAACTAAGTCATTTCTGAGCTAGTATTTTCTTTACAGGTCAGCACTGTTGTTATTATCAATGTCACTTATCTGTATGGTCCAAGCAGGAACCATCTCACTTCCAGGTTGAAGCTCATCCGTTGTGTTGCAGTTCCTCCTCTGACCACTAGGTGCTGGCTCCAAAACAGAGCAAATCCCCACTGACCCCCATGTTAAAAGTGCCAACTTTGCTGCAGAATTTAAAAATATTTACAGCCTGATACAAATATGAATTATTTAATCTGCGGTTACATATCACATCCATGTGCGGGGGTAAATTTTACCACATCAGATAAATTAATATTAAGCAACAAAGCTGACCAATCAGATGGGTGAGGGTGAGGGTTAGTCATTTGACATTGCTTGATTGACAGCTAGCCACTGGTTCTGACAGCTGTGTCCCGCCTCTTTACAACATGGCGTCATGCAGTTGGAGGAAAAATGGGCTTCAAAGGTTATCTGTGGAAATCTGTGGTCATCAGAGAGTTTCTTCCAACATTTTATTTACAGTCAGTGATATGGTCTCGTAAAGATACAAAGAAGGCTTGTGAACTTATTGTTGCCATGCTTCAGCTTGGACTTGTGTGTTTCATAGTTCCCACTGGGTAAAACGCATGTCAGAGGATGCAGTTTGCTACAAAACAAAAAATGATTTCTAAGAAAGAAAAATAAACCGTGTTTCAAGAATTTAGTCTTATTTTTTGTCTAAATAGCAAAATAAGTCAGGGATTTTTTTTTACTTAAAATAATTGTCTTATCTTTTAAACTTCTAGCCAAGTAAATGTTTCTTACCCCACCGACAGATTTGTATTTGCTTTATGAAAGAGCATTTGGCTGGATGTAGGAATGGTGGGTTCCTTCCAGCTTTTGTCACATCCCACAGCTCTCCAATGACGTTGGAGGAGCTTTTCACATGGACTCTGTCTTTATAAATCAAACACAAATTTGATGCTGGAACAATTACATTCTTGCTGGAAACATCTGCAGTTGTAACTTTTTCTGTGGTTGTTACACAAATCTCCACTGGATGCATCCTCAGTAAAATGAGTGGAGACCCAAACCATCAACTCATACGGTGCACCTCACCCTCGAAGGCGCCATTCTGTGAGGATCACTACCTCTCCTAATTGTGAACTGCTTAATGTCCCCTGGTCATTCATTTCTCTCTGCAGCATAGACCCATTCTGTGGGCCGGTCCAAGACAATGCTGGCTCTCACAACTTGTCTTTGCAGCAGTGGGACAGCTTCTTCCTTG
The DNA here is from genome assembly GCA_037176975.1 of Arrhamphus sclerolepis. Classification (NCBI taxonomy): domain Eukaryota; kingdom Metazoa; phylum Chordata; class Actinopteri; order Beloniformes; family Hemiramphidae; genus Arrhamphus; species Arrhamphus sclerolepis. The sequence continues at coordinate 11,394 of JBAMYA010084403.1, read as the reverse complement.
ACATTTTCTTGATGGAGTGGTCCATAGCCTGCACGCTCGGTGGCGCTGTAAAACTCAAAGGGCGTGGGAGGCAACACGAGTTAGTAAAAGAAAAGGTGCACTGTGGCTGATCTTGATGCGTTCATCTTATCTGCCATTTGGGGGAGTGATCCAGGTGGGGACACGTCTCCATGAGGAGGTTAGGAAGGGACTGAGGGCTTCCACTGCTGTCACCTCCCAGCAGTCGCATTAGTGGATTTGTGTCTCTGTGTTCTCACTTTGCAGGGAGGGAGGAAAAGGGAGAAAATTACGTGCAGGTATATGATGTTGTAAATTTGTGTACATCTTTCAATAAAAATAAATTGTTAAAAAAAAAGAAAGAAAATGAGTGGAGCATGAAGACATCCAGGGATTTCAACTGTAATTGGATTTATGTGGACTTTGTCTTGGAACAACTTTGGATTGGCTGCAACTAAGTCAACAAGAAGAAGAACACATGCTGAGAAATACTGTTTCTCCCTTATTAGTTTCTATTATTTGACATGTCACTAAGTCTGTCCTTAGAAATCTGTTTTTTCATGCTGAAAAGGAAACAAAAAACTCTGTACTGACCTTGTCTTACTTCCTTCTGACCTGCTTGGTCTGAAGGACTGCATTTATTTTATTATTTCGTTACAGATAAATATTATTCAGAATTATTCTAACCCTGGCGTCAGTCAAATCCACATCAGTGGGTATCTGACCTCAGGCCAGTGCATTTTCTCCTCATTCGCTCCTCCTATAACCCTTTTCTTACTCATCTGTGCATCTTTTTTTTTCTCCCTTAAAAGCAGGTTTAAACAGGTGCAGACATCTGGTAGCTGCAGTGGTTTTATTTTCTTCCGCCTAATAAAAAAGGAGGAAGGATAAGTCGCATTAATCACGCCAACGTGAATATGCTAATCTTCATTATGAAGTCCCACATAAGTTCCCTAATTTAAATGGTCAGTGAGATGAAAGCAATTAAGCAACATAATCACACATAAGTAATAATCCGTGAAATTAAATGTGTCAAATCTGGGTTATTCTTTTTTAACAGAGTGAACTTTTTTTTTTACCAGTCTCAAGAGGTTGAAGCATTGTCTGCATAATGTTGGACATTTCATAATATGCTGCTTTATAAATTCAGGGCTGTTTGCATAAAGGTGCATATTTCCACACAGCTGCACACTCAGAGAAGTATTAAAGTGGATAATAGGAAGTTATTTGTTATGTGTTGTATTAAATTCCCAAACATGGATGAGAAAAAAAATAGTTGGTTGTGTTGTGTCTTTGATAAACAGTTCGTCTGTTTTATAGGATCAAAATAATTTGATATTTGAACATAATTAGGTTCATCCTTCTGCCTGAAATGTCTCTGTGGAGCAGCTATGTTTCCCGTTTTCTTCTTCTTCTATGACTTTTACAGAGTCAGATGCATCATATTTCAGCTTGAAGACGACACTTGGCCTCTGAAAAGGCACTTAAAACGCAGGTCAAAGCAAGGTGACGTACCTTGCTGCACCTGACGGGTCCAGACGGAGGCAGAATTATCTCTGGGAGGATGACATTTTCACTGTAGCCTTTCTTTTTTTGTCTTTTGTTTTCACCTTGATCGCTCATGTTTGGCCCTCTCTATCCTTCCTTATGCTTGTTTTTTCTCTCCTCTTGTTTGTTCTTTCCTTCTTTCCCTCTACATGACCTTTCTTTTTTAAGTAGAGTGGTGTTTTGACACCATCAGCTAAATTAGGAACCACACAGCACTAGCCATCTCACACACACACACACACACACACACACACACTCGTTACATCTTGCCCCTGTCTCTGGGTAGTTAGCTGTGGCAGTGGATAGTTGTTTACAGGTCAGTGCATTGAGAATGCCTCAAGCTCTCAACTGATCTGGTTCATAGGTCTTGTGTGTGTGTGTGTGTGTGTGTGTGTGTGTGTGCATGTGTGTGTCCATGCACCTTCCTACGTGTTTCCCCAGTCTTACAGCAATCCTGCTCTGTCATAAGAGTTTATGTTCTACCAAAATGGGACAGTGCTCTTCATTTTTGTGTGTTTAGGCAAGCAGAATCAATGTTCACACGTTTTACACGCACAGTGATTTATAGCACACAAAACGTCACATTTCCATCTTTCCAACCACCACTAACCGCTTGTCTGTGTGAGAAAGTTTTCAGAAAGAATGGGCCACATACGTCACCAAAAGGGCCAAGCATTTTTCTGACACCCTGGCAGACAAACTCCTTTTTTTATCTAATTTTATTTTTTATTCGAAGCATTCAGCACTTCACCCATCACACCTGCTTTTCTGTACATGAGACAGGGAAACAGCATAAACATTTTGCATGCTTTTTTTTAATACTGTGCACACAAGCATCCCATGACACAAACAGTAGAAAAGCAGAAGAGATTTATCAGTGACAGCAAAATGCTGAGATTCATAACAAGTATGCAGAGGCTGCTTCTTCGTTTGAGACCTGTCAGACCTGAGCTGAGGGACAGCAGCTCAGTAAATATCCTCTCACACACTGACAGCCACAGTAGTTCATGGAGGGGTCTGGTTTAATGACAGCGACCCCAGTTCACAGAAGTGGAAGGATGCTGATCACCACACTGATACAGATGAGTTTTGTTTTTGTTTTTTAATCCGTGAAGAACACACTGGAATAAAAGTGTATTAAAGTGTTGCAAACATTCTATAATATAATGTAATACAGGACATGTATTGCATAGATAAGTGTTGTGATGATTAATTTAAGAGCTTAGAAGTAAGGTAAACCCAACTTCAGGCAAATACTGGTTAGAGAAGTCAGAAAAGGAGAGTAAAAGCCTAACTTTGATGTTTTAACTTTTGCTTAAATCAATTTACAGTCTGAAATTCATCATGAAAGTAACCCTAACCCGAACTCCGAGTCTGAACAGACAAGAAACCCTCAAATGTGACTTTTTGATGATCGGCTGTGAAGAAGTGTGATTTTAAAGAGTACATATTGTGTTTGTGGATAATTGAACGAGTTTCCTGGAGGCAGGACGAACACCTTTCAGCGCTTCTGTCACGCACATGGCCGACCACAGTTGCCATAGTTCTCTCTGCCATGCTAGCTGTTCTTTGTAGTATTTTCTTTTGGTCTTTTTTACTTAAACCCATCCTCAAATATGGATACACATCTGAAAAACAATGGATGGCTCCTCCCCTCTGTTTTTCCTGCTCAAATGAAAGAGCACATGCAGCTGTTTACATCTCTATCGAGAGGAGAAGCTGCGGGAATGCTGCTCTAAACGCACAAGTTTCATCATGCATGATGGCGGCGTGGCATTTTCCTCCTGAGCTGCCAAAAAAACAAAACAACTCAGCATTTATAAAAACAGAAATGACATGCAACTTAGTGAACATGTAAAAGAGATTTTAACACATATACGTTATATTCTACAAAGAGGTGTTTTGAGAAATAAAAAAGCAAGGATGCACATGCCGATGTGTGAACCAGATTCCCCTCATCTCTGTTTCTATACGATGGAGGATATGAATAAATTCCTCCCGGGTGGAGGCTTCCCTCAGCAAACACTTGATGCTCCACCTGCTCTGTCAACTTTTTCTTTTTTTTCTTGAGGAGGTCAGTGCTGCTCACTGTACAGGTTCATTTTTAGGTGTGGCGCTCTGTGAGATGCAGAGCGTTATAAATTAGCAACTTTGTGAAACAAAAGAGACTAAAAATGCACAGTATGGCCTGAAGGATGGAAAAAAAGAAGATTTTGCAGAAAGATAGACTTCCACCTGAATGAAAATAATTCTCACTCTTACTAAACAAATTTTAAATCAGTCTGAATAAAACATGTGCAATGAGACTTTAATATATGGCCCGTCTGTTTAATTCAAGAGATCTTGCTAAATGCTAGTACTCTTCCAAATATGAATGTTGAAGGCAATTTTTAGTTATTTTCACATGTTGGTTGCATGAAAGTCAATGTTGAGATAAAGCAGCAACCATCCCACTTCTGGGCTGAAGCTCATCCAGGAAGCATTTTTCTTGCAGTTCCTTGACTGACCACTAGGTGCTAAGTCCAAAACAAATTCTCATTGACCCCAATGTTAAAAGTGCCAACTTTGCAACAGAATTAACATATTTACAGCCTGGTACAAATATCGTTTTTTCATCTGTGGTTACATTTTACATCCATGACAACTGTACAGGGAGGTGAATTTTTTTGTAACAGCTGACCAATCAGATGCCAGTATGTCATTTGACGTGCTTGACTGACAGCTAGCCATTGACTCTGATGTTGGCTTTAACAGCTTTGCCCCGCCTCTTTGCAACATGGCGTTGCACGGTTCGAGGATAAATGGGCTTCAAAGACTCTCTTTACAAATCTATAGGTCATGTGACCTGATCGTTCATCCAGTGTTTTACAGTCGATTGTTCAACCAAGAAGAACAACTAAAAATCAGGTTTGTCCCCGGCAGACTGGAAATCTTTCGGAAATTATAAGTAAAACATAGCGCCAATAAAGTAACCAAAATAAAGAAAAATCAAAACCATCAAATCAACAACCTCTAAGAAGACAGCACAGTTATAGAAGGCAACACCTGACAAGGTCTCCCAACGCATATTTCAAAGTTCATGAAAGTGGCAAGCTGCTCAAAGTAAGAAGAACCTGCTTAGACTTCTGGAGTGACAAGATTTAAAAAGGCGACCAGTATCAACCACTGGTTTGGCGTGATGATGTCCTAACCAACCAGAACGTCAAACCTCAGATGGGCGGAGGAAGACAAAGTCAGGTAGCCAATCCCAGGAGAGCAATGATGCGGGTGAATTCGCTGGTCACTGACGTAACCCAAACCCAGTGGTCCACCACCTGCAACCCTAAACCACCACCTGCAACTTGAAAAACCAACCAGAAACAATAAATATCGGCCACCGACCGTAACAATTCACCAACTGTCCAAAGGCTGGTGTTTAGGTTCAACCCGTTTCACTGAAAAACTGGACGATTTCTCAGCGGAACTTTGCAGCAACAAATGGAGGTTTTGATCTTATATCGAGAAAATGATGTGAACCAGGAGGTTAGGTGAGTTGATGGAGGGTGACCTGTTAACAACCAGATGTTTGTGAAAGTAACTGGAGCATCTGAGAGTTATATCCCAATAAAAATAGTCTTAAATATCATGTTGTGAGTCACAATTAATCTTATGTCAATGTGTACCGAAGCATCCTTTAGGACACATTTAAATCCCTCTCTGTTATTTATTCCTCCTCAGCACATCAATCAAAAATAAAAATTCATTTTTGTATTTGCATAATTTTCACCCATAAATGTGCTTAAAATATAAAAAGCTTCAATCTGCATCATTTGGATTGTTGCTTTAAGTCTCTTCTTTACAGGAACAAGTATTTATATGATTTTAACAAAATCTTTGGCCGTTTTCTGAAAAACACACTTCTGCTTCATCGGTATACTGAGGATCTTGTCTCCATAAGACACTCCTGTCCAATCAGAAGAAATGGTGCAATCGCTGCACGATGCCAGCAGCTACCTTCATAACGTTCCCGGTGTCCTGCCGTGAAGTACTGAGCAGAGAACCTTTCAGACGCTGCACGTGTGTTCTAGCGGTGCCGTACAGGTGCAGGGACTCGCTGCTCCTCATGTGCTCGGCTTGTTCTGTCTGTTACTGGAGAAGCAGGATGAAACTTTCAACCAGGTTTTAAACTTTTGTTCTGTGCCTTTAACAATATATCATCTTCATCAGGGCTCATCATGAGCCTGTGGTTGCAGATGTTGGTGACTTTGGTTCCATACAACACGTCCTCATTAATTCAGCTAAAATTAAAAAAAAAAAGATTTCATCCCAGTTTTAACTTTACTTTTTTTTTTATTTTCTCTGTCTGTCTTAACAGGGAGTTTTTCCTGCCAGCTACATTCACCTGAAGAAAGCCATCGTAACCAACCGAGGGTAAGTTTAGAAGCTGTGACATCCTCAAGTCTGCTTTCAGCTCTGTCAGTACTTTTGAATTTATTTAAGTCATTAACGTAGGCAAGGCAAATTAATGCATGCACAAAGGTAACTCAAAGTGCTTTACAAAGGCATTAAGATGAAAAGTGAAACAAAATGAAAATAAAATAAATGAATAAAATTTAAAGGCAGGGCTACACCCTGGACAGGCTGCCAGTCCATCACAGGGGCGAATGTGCTAGATTATGTCGGTTATAGGTTCTGAATTCATTCTCATTGTCAAGAGAAAGACTGGTTGCTAATGCAAATCAGAACTTAAAAGAGTTGTTATGGGAAACAACAGCCAACTATGTGAAAAAGCAGTAAAGTTTAGGTCTTTTTAAGTACCACACATAAAATGAGGATACTTTCAAAGGTAAAACAAACAAAAGGTCAATTTTAATCAGATTAACAGGTGCTGTCACAGCCAGATGTCCTCTGTACACTTGCTGTCCTGATTTGGGAAAAGTGTCCGGTTTATATTTGGGAGAGTTGTTGATGCTATTACTTGTTGGACAGCAACCTAAAACTCCATCACTTTTAACACCTTTACAAGGCTGCAACGCTGATCTGATTACAGCAGGCACTGCAAGACTCCATCGCTTTTCTCTATTGAATCTGCACAGTGATGCTCACTGGGTATTCAGCAGGATGGCGAGGCATTTGTCTTCTGCAGCTAAAGCTATTAAAGGCCTGATTTCATGAAACCTTGTTTTATGTTGGGATGAGTTGTTTTGGGACTTATTCTTCCCCAAATGATTTTTGCATATTTTCAGTTTTCCTTCCAAGCGGAGGAATGTATAATTCAGTAGATCTTCATAACAACTGTCAAAGTGCTTTAGAAATTAAAAAAAGAGTAACTTTCCATAAATGATAAGAATAAGTTGATTGTAATTGGTAAATTGACTCCAGGAGTCAAACTTCCTGTGACTTCACATCTGGTTACTGGATGTGACAGGCAGATGAATGATGATGAAGAACTGCTGATGACTGTTGATCAGCTCGGCCAGAAAGTAGCATAAACACCATATGTGAGTGTTTTTAAGAGAAAAGGGAAACAATGGTCCACAGGGTACTTTTTCTATTATGTAAACTTATACTGCCTGGCAGTGTTTTTCATCTTGGGACATGGAAACTTGTCTCTCTCACCATCTCGGCGGATGTTTCAATCCCTTAAATGCGGCTCAAGGAGACAAGAAGCGAGTCCACAGGAGCCACAGCCCACAGCTCGCCGCCAAAAAGGAGACATAAGCAATTAAAGTGGAGAGGCATTTTAGCATAATGAAAGTAGAAAGAACTTTGCTGAATGAAAAAAAAATCATTATTCAAAAACTATTTACTTTGGATTCCGGCATTAAAGTCTCTAAAGACGACTTGTAGAATGTTAGAAGGGAGACGCTTTATTTCTTTTTTTGCTGGATGACATTTGCACTTTGTGAGTCAACTGACCATTCAGAGTGACGCTGGGTCAAACATTGCAAAACTGAATGTGAGCGCAAGATTGACTCTTTAAAGGCTACAACTTTATATTTTGTTTCAGTGCTCATGAAAAAGGAATATTAAAAGTCGTCTACCGTATGCATGTCTAACTGTTCAGGGTTCTGCATGAACATCGACTCATTTGTGTCATGGTCTTAAAACTTCCAACCAAGATGTGCAACCTCAACTCAAAAACAGAATGCAACGATTTTCACAGAGAAAACATCAAGTGTTAGTGTTGCTTGGTATAAAAATAAGATTATCTTTCAGAGGCAGAGTCTCTCAGAATTAAAGATGGGAGGAGGAACACCAGTCTGCAAAAAACTCTCTAAATATCTAAGACTCTGAGTGTATAAGAAAACATTTCCATCCGTAGAGGACAAAGCTAAAAATCAGCAGTAGATGGCTGTGATGGAATAACTGCTTTACAAACGGGGTTTATTCTGTGATGGGAATCACTGCATGGGCTCAGGAAAATCACTGACTAAGAGCACAGTTGGCTGTGCCATCCTTAAATACAGACCAAAGTTTTATCCAGCATGAAGAAGAAGCCATATGTGAACGCCTCCATCTTCTCTGATCCAAGGCAAAGTAGAAAATGGTCCTGTGGTTAAACTGATCAAAAACTAAAATTATCTGCAAATACCATGGATGGCCGCATTCTCTTGTCAACAGAGGGGAGGGCTTGCTGTCAGTGTTCAAATTCAAAAGCCAGCATCCCCACTTCACCTGTGGAGTCTGTGAGAGGGATGGTTGGATGTCTGAGCAGGTGGTCAGCAGCACAGGAGCTCCACAGGGGGCTGTACCCTCACCATTCCTCTGCAGGAGTACTCAGATTACTCTGCAGTTGTGGGGTATACCAGTGAGACTGGGGAGAGAGACGTGGTGGACCAGTTTGTGGGAACAATCATCCCACCTGAACAAGGCAAAAGGGATGAGCCAGGTTTATGTCAAGCAGTATTTCCATCATGGGAGAAGAAGTGGAGGTGGTGGAGGAGTATAAGACAGATTGGACTGGATTCACAATACTGATGCTGTTTATGAGAAGAGACAGAGCAGACTTTACTTCTTAAGGAAGCTTAGGCCCTTCAGTATTTGCAGCCAGATGTTCCACATCTTCTATAAGTCTGTTATGGAGAGTTCAGTCAGTCATCTGCTGGGGAGCATCATCAGAACCAGCGTCTCTACGAAGAAGCTTCTTCAGATCTGCTGCGACACAGACGACTGCAGGAGATCCTTCCAGAACACAGCTGGAACCTGCTGTAATGAGTCTTTGAGGAGACTTAAGTAACAATTACTGTGACAGTTAATTTCCCCTCAGGGATTAATAAAGTATTTTTGAATTTGAATTGAATGAAATATTGCTCCCATTAATTTCAATATGACTGTCATGAAATGGTAAAAATGAGTCATTATTAACTTTTGATATGTTTTCTGTGCTATGTATGCGTTTATGAGATTTCAAAGTCATTGCATTCAGTTTTTATTTGCTTTTTACACAGTGTCCCAACTGTTTTGGAATTGAGTTGTATTATATTAGCTGAAATCAATCTCTGAGACAAAAGTAAAAGCAGTGTGCTGCTGTTCTCAGACTGTCCAGACCGAACAGCAAAAACAGTTATGTCACATCTCCAACACTTTTTTTCAGTTTGGGAACTGCTGAGAAACCAACAGTGCAGATTTCACTAAATGAACAGACTTTTATTTTTCTGCACATCAGATGAATGCCTGAAAAGTAAAAGCTTTAGGCTTATTATGTGAATTTTATTGAGCACAAACATCCTTTTATGTAACATTTCTTGATGTAATCTGCTTCAGTCGCCCTGCATGACAGACCAGCAGCTCGTCATCCTCATCGTCTCATTTTCTTAAATCATCACAGAATCAAAAATAGCTACATTTAGAGATGCGACATTAAACAAAATGGGCTTTTATGAATTTTAATCCCTTAATGTTGATTGTCCTCTGCCACCATCACTGGGTGAACTCAGTGTGCAACTGCGTGTAAAATTGTGCAGCGCTACAAAGAAGTGTTCCAGCAGTTGTCTCCTGTACAGAGGAGGTGCACACAAAGATCTCTCGTTTCCAGACATCATAGAGCAGCAGATCAGTCTTCAGGGGTACACCCGTGTAAACACACACATGCACCACATTCAACAGCGAGATGCAGAATGCACAAACACAGAAATCAAATGCAAGAAAAGGTCTCCACATCTACAAATTCCTTCCTGTTAGTCCTTCCTGCTGCTTCAGTTTCACCTCTCGAGGCCACGTTTTCATGCATGATTATTACATCACATTAGGTGATTAAGAACTGCAAACAGATGGATTTTCTAAAATCATACCATGACTCTTCCTGCTCTCGACATGAGCATTAAAGGCATTTTTCTGAAGACCAGGAATTCCCTTCACATACCAACATCATGCAATGGATCAGAACAGAAAATATGAATGACCTGTGGAAGTTTAAGCACTTTGCTTGACATCTAAAACACAATCCTAAAGACTGTAGACTGGGCTCAGGTCATCAGGAGAAACAGCAACATAAAGCTGTATGTCGTCTGCATGACCATGAAAAGTGTTGGAGGGCTTTCTAATGATGAGGAAGCATGCAAATGTTAAAATGTCTTAAACTTGAAATGGAACCTTAATAGGTCTGATATCTTTTAGATGTGCTGTGGTCTACGGTGTCAAATGCTGCATTTAAATCAAGCAGAAGTAAAACAGACGGTTTCGCCACATCCAAATGAGCCTGAGGTTGTTTCTGTCTGTGCCGCCGTCACTTCGAAATCCAGTTTCGAATGTTCCAAAGATGATTTGAATGTTCATCAAGTCAGTCGGCTCATTAGGACTAATTTTTTCTAAAAACATGACTTGTGGCAGGTTGGAAACTGGTCTGCTGTTATTAAATGTGAAGTCTTTCAAATCATTCCTCATCAGAACGACTCAGCAGTGAAACACACCAATCTGGAGGGAGTCATTTAGAGAGTCATAAGAGACTCATCAATGGCACAGCAACAATTACAGCTGCTTAATGAAACCAGTTCACGTGTCTCTTTGAAAGTGTGCAACTGGCTTGCATCACACTGGAAAGTGCACGAGACCACCAAACAGCTCAAAGCGCAAGTCATTAAAACACAGTTTTAGCATTTAAGCTAGTACTTTTAATCAGATGCATGTGTTTTAGAACGCTCTCAGAAATGCATCATGTATCATGTGTACTGGTAGAGCATATTATTTGGTGAATATTACTGAAATGTGACTTTGATAAATGCCACTTTTAATGTTTTTACTCCTCTGCAGCCCACTGAAAATCTGACCTCCTTACATGTGCAAACAGAATCTCCTTGCAGACTTTTCCAGCTCTACACATTACAGATGTGATGACAGAGAATAGATCCAGCTTGCAGGACAGATTCAGTTCATCCAGATGAAACTCTCTTTTCCTACTGTACGTGCACGCTCAAGTTAAATGTACAGCTTTTACTTGATTGTACAAAATCCATCTGTTCTCATTGAGGCTAACGTGGTGAAATGACCGCTGACCTACATTTTACCTGCACAGTAGGTTAATGTCAGCATGCAGAGTGTGAAGCCATTCACCTCTGGCACCATCGTTGTGCATGTGTGTGAATCTGTGCGTTACAGAAACAACAACAGAGCATGTGTGAGAAGGTTTACTAGAAACATACATGTCATGCACAGAGAGGATTTTAGGACGTTTATATATTTTATGAAACATACTTTGATTTTATCCAAGTGGGTTTCTTTTTACCTCTTTAATTCTTCTGTATTTCCTCTGTACCTCACTTGGCATCAAAAGTTGTATTTATTTTTAATTCATATAACCAGTGTGGAACAAAGTTATTAAGAGTTTTAAAAGAGAAACTTCTTAACCCCTGAAATCACCAAATATGTGTC